>OZ010603.1:6131214-6223714 GCA_963932145.1 Acanthosepion lycidas
AACAATATAAACTCCTTAAAAAAAGATTAGGGCCCCCTTGTAAATTCCTACTACGCTACCTACAACCATGCCACAATTCAAAAATCTAAACAACTAATAACCGACAGATTTTATTTCAAATATCTAGTTTTAGAAACTTGCGTTTTCCTATGGAAATATATCTTCACCAGATATAGTCCTCAAATTGAGTAAAACCTATGACACGCCTTTTCCCGTCTGAGAGGAATAATTCTTCCATAGTATTATCGCAGATAAATCTGGGCCGCTCGAATTAGAACTCTTAAATATGGCTTCTCCAGAAAACACAGATGAACCTCCGGCACTTCCCGTTACTGTTAATATTTAAATTAAATTTAATAATATTAAAAATAATTTTAATGAAGAAAAACGTTCCTAATTTCTACCTTAAAAAGGACACGTGATTTAAGTGTCGTCTGACTCACTGCAATTATTTCCCATTTTTAATTCAGTTCTCTTTCATCATTAACGTCTGTGAAAATCATCCCTTCAAAATATCAAGAAAGATTTTACTTTTCTTAATTGCTTTTTCACTAAATATTTTTATTTTATGTATTTATTTTAATTTAGGTCATACTTCAATTAATTAATGTTTTTGTTTAAGGTAGTAAACTTGACAATCTAGAGACGAAATGCAAATTTCATAAAGCTTCTTAAAAACCTAACTAAAAGTCAATAAAATATTAAATAATTGCTGAAAATATGTTAATTTGTAAAAATTACTAGGTAGTTAAAAACTAAACAAACAAAATGCGTTCACTTAGTTTTTGTAATTATGTCATTTTTTGTCATCCATAACAACTGTCATTACCTTGTAGTGGATGAGTTAATTATGTGGTAATATTTGTTGAGAATAAGTTGCGTGTCAATTAACTATTTCCACTAACATCAAAATAAAATACAAAATTCAACTGAATTGTTTTAAAACGCAACAATTAGATTTATTTAGGTTGATGTACAACATGCAAAGAAACAGGTAGGACAGAGTCGTGTCCCTTTGATTTGGAAATATTTGTACCAGAGTTCATATTACGAAAAAGACATTTTTAATTAGAAACTAATAAAACATTCAAAACAATGTACAAGAAGAATATTTGGTATATGTTATGTTGGCAAATATGTATGATGTTTTTGGTTTCAGAATGTCTTTCTTGTAATCGTTCGTTAATGTTGATATTAAAGTTGTTAATATTAAGTGTCTTTTAAACAGAAAGTTCTTAAGAAGTAATTTACCTTTTACTGTAATATTGAACTTGTAATTCAGAAGAATAAAGTTTGAAATTGTGAGTTCTAAAGTTGATAAAAGTTCAGGAGTGATTTCAGAGGTTGGTGAGTGAGTGTATTGGAGTTGTTTCGTGTTAAATAAATTTAACTTTGTAACTTCAAAAGTATGAGTGACGTGGAGTTGTTTGGCAGTTGGTTATCCGTCACTTGTGTTCGTGCATCGTCTTTATTTACATTCCTGGTCACGTGGGTGGCTCGAGAACACATTTCAAGATTTTTGGCGGTATTTTGTGCTTAAACACGTGTGCGTAGGCGTTGTTATTACTTTGAGATATATTGGCCAATCAGAAGCAATTATTGTAAAACTTGCGTCTGGAGCCTGGATTGTGTTTAGCTTGCACAAAAATCTATAACTAACATGAAAATGTAAATTAGAAGTGTTTTTAACATTTCTTGTCCAATGAGAATGTAGTGCACTCAGTAATTGGTTCTGATCCACTGCCATATGGAGGTTTAAGCTCTATAATCTTAAGAGCGTCACGATAAATTAATAAAGATTGAAGGAACAGGAATCCGTCGTTTCGAAATGTTTGTACATTGTTTTGTTTTTTATGCTATAAGTAATATGTATTTCAAATCAGATTAATTTAACTTTAAATTTTCTAATTTTACTCAAATAACGTATCACAAATCTATAATTTAATTTTAAAAGAATTTTAAACCCGCTTGTTTTACAGATTTCTTAAAAATTAACAAAATGGCCGCTTTTAAGAAAATTTTAAAAAATCGAGCAATTATTTGTCATTCCAATTTATATAATTTCTATCTGAAATACACTAGAATATTTTACTGACTCGAAATAATAAATTTAATCATTTAGCTTTCAATTAAAACTAAAACTTAAGTATCGAAAATTCAGTGGAGGTATATATATTTAATTATTAAAAGTCAGAGACTCTTTTTTTCGATTCCTTTTCACTTTACTTCTTGTTGCACACATTTTATAGTTTTTCTACTTGGGACATGTATAAATATGCATATAATTTTGTGTATGTCTTAGCGGCATAAAACACTTTCTAAGAAGAAAACATGATTGTCATTTTTCTTTCAGCTATTTTGTTCCGTCCGTGAAATAAGGTGTTATTATATCGTGGATATAATAATTGCGCGTAATGGGGATGGAGAATACAAAGTGGGAGAATATTCCTTTCTTCTATCGCTCACCCATTATCTGGTGATTTACACGACAACCCCCATATTCATTCCATTACTGGTTTCCACTATAATTTTTAATAGAGCTTGTCTGATGTCTGCGTCCGCTTATTGCACTCTGGGGAGAAAATATAAAATAAAGATAGAAATATAAAAAATTATAAGTCAAAGTAAGCCAAGAGTAACCAAAATTCAAATCCGAAATAAGTAACATTCAATAAATAAAATAAAGTTCAAGGGCGATAACTTCGGGCATTTCTTTACTAAGGGAAGTAACTTTTCCACGTGAATTTTGTAAATATTTTATTCAGTGATTCTGAAATTTTTTCCCGAGTGAATCTTTTATTTTCAGCATAAACCAGAATATTATTGCCCCACCCTTTCCAAGCTGAAAAAGACTCATTCAAATAATATATGCCCGGCTCAAAAGGCGCATTCCAAATAATATATGCATATCTTATTAAAAATCTTCATTTATCTCCAGATTAAACGGTATATATACAGTGTAACCCGGATATAAGAGAGTTGTCGGGACCGGAGGAAAAAATTATCTTATATCCGGGTTTCTCTTATATCCGGGTTTGTTCTATTTTGTTTAGGTAAGTTTGGCTCTAATTTGGGACCAGAGGAAATCTCTCTTATATCCGGGTTTCTCTTATATCCGGGTATCTTATATCCGGGTTACACTGTAGTCGATACATGTGTCTGAGTAGAGACATCCCTGCTTTTTCACTGAAATCCTTGAAGAAGAAGAGTAAGACCATTTAGCCACAACTGATTATAAACTTCAACCAAAGTCCAATTACCCTGTTTGTCAGAGATTTCGAAAACCATACTGTCTACGAAACGTTGTCGGCGTTAACTCCTCCTTGATTGTCCAAATTATTCACTAGGGGACGCTCTCCCACCACTGTAAATACTGGGCGATTTCTTGCCTCGTTCTCTTTTTCATTTTTTCATTTTCAGCGAACACATCTACAATGTAAGCTCTCGCAGAAGATTGCGTCTTCCCATTCGTGGAAGACGCAATGAACATTATACACACATACAGGTACGCACGAACATTCACTAAAATACAAATTCTTTACGTCCACACATGAACACAAATGTTAATGTCTGCGCCCATTGTAAATTTTGTTGTTTAATACATATACTTGTTGCATATATATCGGTCTTGTTGGTTTTCTTTACATCTTCGGTAGGACTCAACTTGAGTCCGCCATATTCTTGTAGTGGACCTTTTAATATTCTGTCAAGAGTTACATACGTGTTCCTAATTTAACAACACGTAAATCCACAGTCCACTACAACGTAAACAATATAATTTCTACAGAGAAATTCAAAACCATTTCTTATATATTGCGTATATTTTAGTATATATATATATATATATATATATATATATATATATAGTTAAGTTATGAAAAACTTGGTAATCCGTATGGGTAATCCAAAGGAGGATGAAATCTTGAGAGCTCAATGTAAATCCAGAGCTAATATTTTAAAGAAAAAAACAGACCATTTTAAGGTTAAAGTAGTCTGTTTTTCTTTAATATATATATATATATATATATATATATATATATATATATATATATTAAGCGTATATTTTAGCATTAAAAGATTTAGACAAGTTTCGTCTAGTTATTTTTAATAGGATCCTCTCATAATTGCGGACAGGTTTCTTTGTATCCTTATTAAAGGGAAAAACAAAAAAAGAAAAACATGTTGATGCATATTTATTTTATTTAGGTACCTCCAATAATTCGCTAAAAATCAGTATAGCATAATGATAAAAGGCTCCAAACTTAATAAAAACAAAGTTTTATCGTCAAAATGTTTATATTATTATTAAGAGGAAAGAACAAAGTATTTTTTAATTATTTTTAACAATATTTTTCCTTCTTTCTCACACGTTCTAATTTTGGGTCAAAAATCTTTCTTTTCTTTTATTTTTTTTTTTGTCAACTTTGAACTACTTTTGTTAATGGCCGTTTTAGTGTAGCAGTTTCCGGGGGGAAACCCATTAATTCGGAAAATCTTGCAAAAATCAAATAATTGTCTTATTTTAATGAGATTTTCAGGACTTATTAAAAAATAAATGAATTTTTATTTTTAGAAAATCTTGAAAAAAATTTTTTTTTTTTATATCTATTATCCCCACTCCCTCCAACTTAATTTCTAGACTTTCAAACAGTTCGCAAATTGTTTTATATTACTTACAAAGTAGGGCTCCTTGGAGAAAGTAAATCATCAATTTTTTTCCCCCAACTACTGACAACTGTTTAAAAATCTGCTCCAAATCGTTAAATAAATCTGTAATAAAACTATCTAATTATCTAATTAGATGAGCTTTTTTTTTTGTTTTTATAAATAATATAAATTAAGAAGATCATTATCTGAAGAAAATTTCTTTCGATGAATAAAGAATTTTTACAAGAATTGTTTGCATTATTCTTTTATTTTTTTTATTTTTCTTTAATTTAAAAAAATGTTTTAAAATTCCTCCAAACAGAGTACAAGTTAGCTTATTAAGTTTTTAAGAGAAGACTATATAAGATATAGATAAGAGAAGACTATATTTACTAAGCGAAAATTAAAAGCTTAATATCAATCTACTAAAACTTTTTACCATAATTAAAGATATTTTTTGTGCGTCAAATGTTTAGTATGGAATCTCGTAATATTATGGTTAAAATAGTACATGGTTCAAGGCTGTTCTCCTCCTTAGAGAAAGCCCCTTCACGCATAAAATTTCTTCGGCTTATCTCTCTCTCAGTTATTAAATTAAAAATTAAATTGAGATAACAAAATTATCTCAGTAACTGTCTATATTTCTGAGATGAGGTTTTATTTACACTATTTACATTATTCGGACTATTGTCCTCATCTTTGTCGCCAAAATTCGTAAACTCAAGCAATCAGCACATATGCTAGGCCACAAAAATCTGCTGAGCCGACCAAACATAGAAATGAATACAATATGGGAACCAGTAATAAGATGGCCCAGAGAAAAGCTATAATAACAACAAATATTGCAATATGAACTCTATTAAAAAACATGAATTGATAACAGCAAAAATTGCAATATGAGAACTAGTAAAAAAATGACTGAAGACATTAGGTTTATAATACCCAGAAATTCATATACAGATGTTCCCAAGGACACATGGCGCAGTGGATAAAGATTAGTTAGATCCAGTGACATGACCAAGAGGGTGTGATTTCAATACCTGGTTAAGGCGGTGGAAAACCTAGAGAGGGGTATTAACAGGAGATAACTGATAACTGACATCTATTATGGCACATAGAACTAGAACTGAGCAAAATAAAGGGTTCGTCATGAAGAAGGCCGGAGTGTACAACGACTGAAACGTTGTAATAAATATGGCGACAAAGATGAGGACAATAATGTAAATCGTGTAAAATTATCTCATTTATCAATTTAAACAATTAATAACTGAGTGAGATAACTTAATTATTAATATAATAATAATATTATCTCAGTTATTAAATTAAAAATGTAACAACTTAATGTATGATTGATAAAATTATTTATCATTATCTTAGCTATTAAATAATGAAATACCATGATAGAGGTAACTCAATGATGTGAGAATTTTTTATAGTATTTTAAATTATTATAAGAACCAAAAATAAATGTTCTTACTTAGAATTCGTAAAATTATGTCAATTTTGGTGCACCATACTAAACCTGTCAACACATTCAGCCATCAAATTATCGATGGAGACATGAAAATAACAATACACTGAGGTCAAGAAATGTTTGTCTAGAAACTTTTATGCTAAAAATAAGTGATATTTGTTTCAGAACAGATTAATTTAACTTTAAATTTTCTAATTTTACGGAAGTAGCGTTTGGGAAATGTATATTTTATTATAGCGGCATTTTCAAAAACGAAAAAATAAGTTATGTTAACATTTCTCTAAAAAAAAGTCTAAAATGGCGGTTTCGATTGTTTTTTTGTAATCGACTAAAAATAATTCCAATTCCTATTGCAAATAATCCACAGTATTTTTTTTTCTGGAATTAGAAAATTTACTCCTTTCTCTTTCAATTGAAGCTGGGGGAGAGCTTCAAAAAGGATTTTTCCTTCATGAAAAATATATTTAAACCTTAGGTATAGCGAATTTTGGTGGGTACCTATGTTTTTTCTAAGACAAAAAAATGTTCTGTGCATTTTTCTAAAACAAAATTGTTGGGTAGTACATGAACTTAGCGTTTTTTTTTCACAGCACAATTTAATTTTCAGATGAACACAACAATTTTTTTGTCTTAGAAAAAGCAAGACCCTGATGACGACTAATTCGATGAAACATATGACCTGTTTTATACTATGCCTATACTTATTACCAGCAGCTGTGTACAGATATATATAAGACAAAATGTGTGAGTGCGTGTCTGTGTGTTCGCATAAACGCAATTACAAATGGCGACTCTATAGAATTGCTGAAGAAAAATTAAGGGAAGTAATTCGGCCTAATTAATCGATGAGTTACTTCCCTTGGATTAGAAGTGGGCTCCATTTTTATTTTTTTTTTGTGTTATGTCCTTTCAGTATTTGAAGAATGTGTCTCTCCACAACTTCCTATACTATGTAACTTTTAGCAATGTTTGCCTTTTGACAATCTCGTTAATTCCCTCTCCAGCAGTGCAATTACACAGACACGTTTAGCAAATTATTCACTGTTTCTCAGCTTGCCTTCAATGTCTTATTTTTTAAGATTCTTAAAATTATATTTTTAATATTTTATATTAAAAAGGTCTACTTGGTTTATCCTTTCCATCTATGGATTTGATTAGATCTTTTTAATATAAACTATTAAAAAGATAGATCATAAAGATGTCTTAATGCATCGTATACAGAGCAATATGATACACCTTAAAGGAAAAACTTACCGCATCACCGAAAACTTGGTTATAAATTATACTTTATTTCAGCGTCTGTCTATATTTCTGAGATGAGGTATTATGTACATTATTTACATTATTCGGACTATTGTCCTCATCTTTGTCGCCATATTTATTACAACGTTTTGGCCCTTCAGTATCTGTCTATATTTCTGAGATGAGGTATTATGTACATTATTTACATTATTCGGACGATTGTCCTCATCTTTGTCGCCATATTTATCACAACGTTTCGGCCGTTGTACGCTCCGGGCTTCTTCAGGTGGTTGGAATGTCGAACTGAACCCTTTATTTGTCCTTGAGGACACATGGCACAGTGGATAAAGTCGTTGGTTATATCCAGTGACAAGACCCAAAGAGTATGAGTTCAATACCCGGTTAAGGCAGTGGATAACTTTCAGAGGATAATCAACAGGAAATAACTGATAACTGACATCCATCAGACATGGCACGTGGAACGAGAGCAGTCTACCCCAGTGAGCGAAATAATGGGTTCAGTTCGACATTCCAACCACCTGAAGAAGGCCGAAGCGTACAAAGGCCGAAACGTTGTGATAAATATAGCGACAAAGATGAGGACAATAGTCCGAATAATGTAAATAATGTACTTTATTTCAACAGGTAAGTTTTTAATACCTGTATCAACAAACCGAAATTATAAATGGCTTAGAATTTCAAAATTGTTTAAATTTATTCAGACAATATTTAATAAAATAAATAAATAAAATTAAAAAATCAGGAAGTGTAGACGCTTGACCTAGAAAATCTATTATCTGGGGATTTATATTATTGAAAAATGGACCGGGCAGAGGCAGAAGCTGTCAACCCGATGTTCATGTGTGATGTTTGGGAGAACACGTGTAATAGCTAGAGAAATACATTCAAATAAAATACACATCATATATAATTATATATATACTAGCAGCATGACCCGGCGTTGCCCGTGCTTGATTAAAAATCGTACGACTCATACAGCAATCGCTATCACTTGACTTGCTCTTCCTTGCCTTTAAAGGAGTGCCCTTTGCCGTGCTGATGTTGCTACATGCCTTACTTCTTGCCTATCTCACACTGCGAATTTTTTCTAAGCTCTATACTAAACATTAAATCTGTTACGAAAAAAGAACTAAACAAAATGAACACAAAACGATCAGCTTTAAAAAAGGACTCGTAACTGGAAAAACTGAATGAAAAAAGAATGTTAACAACAAATACTTTTTCACACCCAACCCAGTTCTGCGGAATCAAAATCAGCGTTGAGTTTAAGCAAGCGAATGAGCCAAATGGAGTAAAGTACCATGCAGATTTAAATTTTTCCCACTTGTGGCGAATGCAGCTATCGATTTTGTTTTTCCATGCTAGCATGCTAGTTAACAGTCAGCTGTCAGTCAGCTGTTGGCTCTCACGCAGGCTAATAGAATCTTCCTGCCTATTCGTGGCAGCTAGCTATTGGCTCTCACTCTGGCCAGTAGAAAATGGCCGCAAACTACATGAAAACTGCCGTAGAAGCATGAAAAAATCGATGGAAGTTGGAGAATGCAAAGTTGGTTTTGGCCTTCCCGCTAACTTGGAGCACGTGCATGTAAATTTTGGTGCAAAACCGTCGAAAATTGCGGCCGTGCATTCGTTACGGGCGCGCGCACACACACACACACACATCCTGCCTTATATATATATATATATATATATATATATATATATATATATACACGCACACACGCACACACACACAACTGAGCGTCATTCAAGCTACTCATGCGGATGGCTCTTGATTGAGCCTTCATCACAATAGGTAGGGATGCGTAGATAGGCAGCAATAAACAACAGAAGAATTCAAAATTGATCACTGCATTTAAGTACGGCATTAATATTTAAGCTTACCTCTTAAAAGTTCAACGATAATTCTTCTGGCGACCTCTTAATTTAAAAACTATTTGATGTACGTAGGTCCTTAATTTCCATACAAACAATTATTTTTATTTCTTAGGGTACTTTCGCTGGATTTCGCAATTAATTTCGATTATTCACAAATTTATCCCAAAGTTATAAAATTATCGTACAAAAGAATCACACACACACACACACGCACACATCCACAAACGAAAAAAAAAAAAAATCACGTAAAAAATCTTCGAAAACAAACGCAGTAATGAAAACTTGGAAATCTAAAATTTCAGGATTGCGGATTCAGATCCGGCCCAGAATGATTTTAATTTACTCACAGAGTCGGCCTGATTCTAAAATGGTATGATATATTGGGGCTACGGGGAATTTTTGCCCGAGTCTACGGGCTCGGTTTTACTCAGCATTAAATAACACATTAAATATCTGACATACATTAAACATGAAACGTGGAACTAGAACAGTCTAACAGTGAGCGAAATTAATGGTTCAGTTCGACATTCCAACCACCTGATCAAGGCCAGAGCGTACAACGGCCGAAACGTTGTGATAAACATGGCGACAAAAATGAGGACAATAGTCCCAATAATGTAAATAGTGTAAAAAAATTCGTCACAAAAAAAAAATCACCTAAAAACAATCACAGTAATAAAAACTTGGGAAACGAAAATTTCAGGATTGCGTGTCCAGATTCGGCCTGGAATGATTTTAATTTGCTCATCGAGTCGGCCTGATTCCACAATGGTATAATATGTTGGGCTATGGCGTCCCGGAATAAAGTTGGAAAAATGTAACCCAGTGACACACAATTATTATTTATATATTTAAGACATTTTTTATGTTTATACGTTCTTTTCATAAAATGTCTTAAATAATTGTCATGACTTTGTCCATTTCATAATATATATATATATATATGTATGTATGTGTGTGTGTGTGTGTGTGTGTGTGTGTGTGTGTGTGTGTGTGTGTGTGTGTGTGTGTGTGTGTGTGTGTGTGTGAAAAGTGTTATATATATATATATATAATTATTTATATATTATATGCGCAAATTCTTTTGCCGTTTGTGTGATATTATGGCTACTTTTTCGTGTAGGCAAAGTAGGCATTTTTTTGTAATGTTGCTGTAGGCAGGGGCTTTTTTCAATATTTCCCAACTTATTGTTCGTGTGATATTTTGTCTTTTTGCTGCCATATGTATGTAGAAAGTGTTGTGCTGTTCGAATATTTCCTGTTGGTGAATGAAAGGTTGTGATTGTTATTCCTCATCTTGAATGGACTAAACGGCAAAAGAATTTACTAAACAAAAAATCAGAGATAATCTCCAAATGTAGGCATGAAAACAAGTACCTATTATCCGAATTCATACCAAACGAATAAAAAAGACAAACCACCAACAATGATAATTTAATTTCAAGATACCATCACAATAATTGCATTTATCGTTATTATCATTGCACCACCATTAGTAATCACTTCTACCATTTTACAATAACTATTAAATATTATCATTACCACCAACACCATCACTTACACATCATATCTACTATTAACATATAAATTCACTATAATCATTAACGTATATTACTCCACAAACATATTTAACACCTGAAAAAAAACCCAAAAAGAACAATAAGATCAGATATAATTTCCATATGTAACCATGAGAATAAATACTTATTACCAGCATTCATACCAAAATAAACAAATAAATATAGAAAATAAAATAAAATAAAACACCAACAACCACTCTTTAGTTCAAGCTAGCACCACAATAATTGCATTTATAGGTTTTATTATTCTCCCACCAACATTACTAATCACTACTAACAATTTACAATAAATATTAACCCCTTATATTATCATTGCCACCAACCCCCTTACACATTACTATCACACCATATCTATCATTACCATATAAACCCGCCATAATTATTAACGTAAACTACCCCCTCTCCCAGCATATTTAATACCACCATAAAAATAACCAATAAGGATTACAAACTGAAATTTCTACCAGTCACATATACCCAGTCATCAAAAAACTAAAAAACAAGGAAATAACCAGCTTTAATATAATAACAATAATGTTTTTTTGTAAATTAAAAATTAAAAATAAATATTATGGCAATTTTCAACTATCATAAATTTACACAGAATACCTATTATCAGGATTTATACCAAAATAAATTAATACATATAACAAAATAAAATAAAACACCAACAACCACTTTTTAGTTCAAGCTACCACCACTATAACTACATTTATGGTTTTATCATTCCCCCACCACCATTACTAATCACTTCTACCAATTTACAATAATTATTAGCTAATTATATTACCATTGTCTCCAATCCCTTACAACATTACTATCATATCACATCTACAATTATTAACATAAACTACCCTCTCGCCCAGCATATTAAGTATTAAATATCACCATATAAAATAACCAATAAGGATTACAAACCGAAATGTCTACCTGTTACATATACACAGTCATCAAAAACAAATAACCAGCTTTAAATATGACAAATAAACCCCCTTTTTTCAAAAATTTAAAAATAAATATAAATAAAAATAATAATAATTTTTACCTATCATAATTTTACACAAACCCCACTACACGTATATACATACATGCGAGGAAATATTATTCAGTGGAAAAATAAAAAATGACATGTATACATTCACGAGACATTCACGAGAAATTTTCGCTACACTTCCAATCTTTGAATTTCAACATACAAATGCGTATATATAGACACAACACAACCCGTATACATACATATGTCATATCCTGCCTACATATGTTTGGACGACCAAGTATGTATATGTGTCTGCGTACTTCATTAGGCGTATGAACAGACATCGATGTTTACGTTAGCACGATGACACCACGACGACGTTTCCTCCACCACTTCCATAATAACACCAATACACGCAATCTACATAAACCCAAAATTAAAAAAAAAATTAATCAGTTTGTCTGACGATTGCAAAAGCGTGAAACCCAGGGTTACAAACTCACATCAATCCAACCAAATATATATATATATATATATATATATATATATATATATATATATATATATATACCCAAGTATATGATTGCTGTATGCAGAATAAATTCCTATAACCAATAATTGCTATTCTTAAAAGAGTGCTCAGTACTGAGTAGAGCGAATATAATTATTTATTTAAAAATTATAACATAAATATGTTATAAAATCACTACAAAAATAGCCATTTTGTTTCAACATCCCTGGTGTCTTATCAAGTGATGATGTTGAATGTAGATTTTAGAATAAAGGTTTTAAAAGATTCAAATTAATTAACCACCCCTCGTAAGGGGAAACGCTGTCACATGAGCTGAAATGACCAATCAAAATACAAGTATACGAGAATTCAAAAAAACTTGACAAGGAACTAAGGTTATAATAACGATTAAATGCTTTAAAGTTGGGTTTATACTAAAATAGAATTTATTCTAGCTAATAAGAGTTAAATTGTACGATAAAATTTGAAATTAAAATTAAAAACTACCCATTTCAAAAATGTAAATTTTATCTATATTAAGTTTAAAATTTTTAAATTATTGAGGAAAAAGAAAAAAAATGTTATTCAATTCATTTTGTTTCTATTGAAATTCCGTTGGAATAAAAGTTAAGATCGACTGCCCTTAACTTAATGACAACATGGATACAAGTGTAGGCAGGGGATTATGAATTCTTGCGAAAGACAATACAAACACAATAAGATTATAATACATAAGCACGCAGACATATTTAGATATATACACATACAAAAGAGTGACGAGAGAGGAAATATTTGCACGACCTTTTACAAAAAAAAAGAAAATTTTCTTTTTAACCACACACATACTCAATGGAATGTACATGCAATTTACTATACACAAACACCGAAAAAGAAAGGTACATATACCCACATACATTGACATAGACACTCTGATATAACACTGAAGAAATATTCAAGATTGAAGGTGTTATTAAACGATATCTAACGACATATTAAAATTATAACTTATACGGGCCAATATATATAGATAAAAATGGTCTAATAGAACAGAGAAACAAACAGGTAAAGAAAGGACATATATATATATACATACATACACACACACACACACACACACACACATATATATATATATATATATATATATATATATATATAATATTAAACATACATTTACATCTGAACTGGTGGAATTTAGGAATGGAGCTCATCTGAACATTTTCCATGGAAGTAACGATAGAGTAGAGAGAGGCTTAGCTGTAAAGGTCTGAACTGATGGAACTAAGGAATGGAGCTCATCTGAACATTTTCCATGGAAATAACGATAGAGTAGAGAGAGGCTTAGCTGTAAAGGTCTGAACTGATGGAACTAAGGAGTGGAGCTCATCTGAATATTTTCCATGGAAATAACGATAGAGTAGAGAGAGGCTTAGCTGTAAAGGTCTGAACTGATGGAACTAAGGAGTGGAGCTCATCTGAATATTTTCCATGGAAATAACGATAGAGTAGAGAGAGGCTTAGCTGTAAAGGTCTGAACTGATGGAACTAAGGAGTGGAGCTCATCTGAATATTTTCCATGGAAATAAGGATACAGTAGAGAGAGGCTTAGCTGTAAAGGTCTGAACTGATGGAACTAAGGAATGGAGCTCATCTGAATATTTTCCATGGAAATAACGATAGAGTAGAGAGAGGCTTAGCTGTAAAGGTCTGAACTGATGGAACTAAGGAATGGAGCTCATCTGAACATTTTCCATGGAAATAACGATAGAGTAGAGAGAGGCTTAGCTGTAAAGGTCTTAACTGATGGAACTAAGGAGTGGAGCTCATCTGAACATTTTCCATGGAAATAACGATAGAGTAGAGAGAGGTTTAGCTGTAAAGGTCTGAACTGATGGAACTAAGGAATGGAGCTCATCTGAATATTTTCCATGGAAATAACGATAGAGTAGAGAGAGGCTTAGCTGTAAAGGTCTGAACTGATGGAACTAAGGAATGGAGCTCATCTGAACATTTTCCATGGAAATAACGATAGAGTAGAGAGAGGCTTAGCTGTAAAGGTCTGAACTGATGGAACTAAGGAGTGGAGCTCATCTGAACATTTTCCATGGAAATAACGATAGAGTAGAGAGAGGCTTAGCTGTAAAGGTCTGAACTGATGGAACTAAGGAATGGAGCTCATCAGAACATTTTCCATGGAAATAACGATAGAGTAGAGAGAGGTTTAGCTGTAAAGGTCTGAACTGATGGAACTAAGGAATGGAGCTCATCTGAATATTTTCCATGGAAATAACGATAGAGTAGAGAGAGGCTTAGCTGTAAAGGTCTGAACTGATGGAACTAAGGAATGGAGCTCATCTGAACATTTTCCATGGAAATAACGATAGAGTAGAGAGAGGTTTAGCTGTAAAGGTCTGAACTGATGGAACTAAGGAATGGAGCTCATCTGAATATTTTCCATGGAAATAACGATAGAGTAGAGAGAGGCTTAGCTGTAAAGGTCTGAACTGATGGAACTAAGGAATGGAGCTCATCTGAACATTTTCCATGGAAATAACGATAGAGTAGAGAGAGGCTTAGCTGTAAAGGTCTGAACTGATGGAACTAAGGAATGGAGCTCATGTGAACATTTTCCATGGAAATAACGATAGAGTAGAGAGAGGCTTAGCTGTAAAGGACTGAAATGGTGGAACTAAGAAATGGAGCTCATCTGAACATTTTCCATGGAAATAACGATAGAGTAGAGAGAGGTTTAGCTGTAAAGGTCTGAACTGATGGAACTAAGGAATGGAGCTCATCTGAATATTTTCCATGGAAATAACGATACAGTAGAGAGAGGCTTAGCTGTAAAGGTCTGAACTGATGGAACTAAGGAATGGAGCTCATCTGAATATTTTCCATGGAAATAACGATAGAGTAGAGAGAGGCTTAGCTGTAAAGGTCTGAACTGATGGAACTAAGGAATGGAGCTCATCTGAACATTTTCCATGGAAATAACGATAGAGTAGAGAGAGGCTTAGCTGTAAAGGTCTGAACTGATGGAACTAAGGAGTGGAGCTCATCTGAACATTTTCCATGGAAATAACGATAGAGTAGAGAGAGGTTTAGCTGTAAAGGTCTGAACTGATGGAACTAAGGAATGGAGCTCATCTGAATATTTTCCATGGAAATAACGATAGAGTAGAGAGAGGCTTAGCTGTAAAGGTCTGAACTGATGGAACTAAGGAATGGAGCTCATCTGAACATTTTCCATGGAAATAACGATAGAGTAGAGAGAGGTTTAGCTGTAAAGGTCTGAACTGATGGAACTAAGGAATGGAGCTCATCTGAATATTTTCCATGGAAATAACGATAGAGTAGAGAGAGGCTTAGCTGTAAAGGTCTGAACTGATGGAACTAAGGAATGGAGCTCATCTGAACATTTTCCATGGAAATAACGATAGAGTAGAGAGAGGTTTAGCTGTAAAGGTCTGAACTGATGGAACTAAGGAATGGAGCTCATCTGAATATTTTCCATGGAAATAACGATAGAGTAGAGAGAGGCTTAGCTGTAAAGGTCTGAACTGATGGAACTAAGGAATGGAGCTCATCTGAACATTTTCCATGGAAATAACGATAGAGTAGAGAGAGGTTTAGCTGTAAAGGTCTGAACTGATGGAACTAAGGAATGGAGCTCATCTGAATATTTTCCATGGAAATAACGATAGAGTAGAGAGAGGCTTAGCTGTAAAGGACTGAAATGGTGGAACTAAGAAATGGAGCTCATCTGAACATTTTCCATGGAAATAACGATAGAGTAGAGAGAGGTTTAGCTGTAAAGGTCTGAACTGATGGAACTAAGGAATGGAGATCATCTGAACATTTTCCATGGAAATAACGATAGAGTAGAGAGAGGTTTAGCTGTAAAGGTCTGAACTGATGGAACTAAGGAATGGAGCTCATCTGAACATTTTCCATGGAAATAACGATAGAGTAGAGAGAGGTTTAGCTGTAAAGGTCTGAACTGATGGAACTAAGGAATGGAGCTCATCTGAATATTTTCCATGGAAATAACGATAGAGTAGAGAGAGGCTTAGCTGTAAAGGTCTGAACTGATGGAACTAAGGAATGGAGCTCATCTGAACATTTTCCATGGAAATAACGATAGAGTAGAGAGAGGTTTAGCTGTAAAGGTCTGAACTGATGGAACTAAGGAATGGAGCTCATCTGAACATTTTCCATGGAAATAACGATAGAGTAGAGAGAGGCTTAGCTGTAAAGGTCTGAACTGATGGAACTAAGGAGTGGAGCTCATCTGAACATTTTCCATGGAAATAACGATAGAGTAGAGAGAGGCTTAGCTGTAAAGGTCTGAACTGATGGAACTAAGGAATGGAGCTCATCTGAACATTTTCCATGGAAATAACGATAGAGTAGAGAGAGGCTTAGCTGTAAAGGTCTAAACTGATGGAACTAAGGAATGGAGCTCATCTGAACATTTTCCATGGAAATAACGATAGAGTAGAGAGAGGCTTAGATGTAAAGGTCTGAACTGATGGAACTAAGGAATGGAGCTCATCTGAACATTTTCCATGGAAATAACGATAGAGTAGAGAGAGGCTTAGCTGTAAAGGTCTGAACTGATGGAACTAAGGAGTGGAGCTCATCTGAACATTTTCCATGGAAATAACGATAGAGTAGAGAGAGGTTTAGCTGTAAAGGTCTGAACTGGTGGAACTAAGGAATGGAGCTCATCTGAATATTTTCCATGGAAATAACGATAGAGTAGAGAGAGGCTTAGCTGTAAAGGTCTGAACTGATGGAACTAAGGAATGGAGCTCATCTGAACATTTTCCATGGAAATAACGATAGAGTAGAGAGAGGTTTAGCTGTAAAGGTCTGAACTGATGGAACTAAGGAATGGAGCTCATCTGAACATTTTCCATGGAAATAACGATAGAGTAGAGAGAGGCTTAGCTGTAAAGGTCTGAACTGATGGAACTAAGGAATGGAGCTCATCTGAACATTTTCCATGGAAATAACGATAGCGTAGAGAGAGGCTTAGCTGTAAAGGTCTGAACTGATGGAACTAAGGAATGGAGCTCATCTGAATATTTTCCATGGAAATAACGATAGAGTAGAGAGAGGCTTAGCTGTAAAGGTCTGAACTGATGGAACTAAGGAGTGGAGCTCATCTGAACATTTTCCATGGAAATAACGATAGAGTAGAGAGAGGCTTAGCTGTAAAGGTCTGAACTGATGGAACTAAGGAATGGAGCTCATCTGAACATTTTCCATGGAAATAACGATAGAGTAGAGAGAGGCTTAGCTGTAAAGGTCTAAACTGATGGAACTAAGGAATGGAGCTCATCTGAACATTTTCCATGGAAATAACGATAGAGTAGAGAGAGGCTTAGATGTAAAGGTCTGAACTGATGGAACTAAGGAATGGAGCTCATCTGAACATTTTCCATGGAAATAACGATAGAGTAGAGAGAGGCTTAGCTGTAAAGGTCTGAACTGATGGAACTAAGGAGTGGAGCTCATCTGAACATTTTCCATGGAAATAACGATAGAGTAGAGAGAGGTTTAGCTGTAAAGGTCTGAACTGGTGGAACTAAGGAATGGAGCTCATCTGAATATTTTCCATGGAAATAACGATAGAGTAGAGAGAGGCTTAGCTGTAAAGGTCTGAACTGATGGAACTAAGGAATGGAGCTCATCTGAACATTTTCCATGGAAATAACGATAGAGTAGAGAGAGGTTTAGCTGTAAAGGTCTGAACTGATGGAACTAAGGAATGGAGCTCATCTGAACATTTTCCATGGAAATAACGATAGAGTAGAGAGAGGCTTAGCTGTAAAGGTCTGAACTGATGGAACTAAGGAATGGAGCTCATCTGAACATTTTCCATGGAAATAACGATAGCGTAGAGAGAGGCTTAGCTGTAAAGGTCTGAACTGATGGAACTAAGGAATGGAGCTCATCTGAATATTTTCCATGGAAATAACGATAGAGTAGAGAGAGGCTTTGTTGTAAAGGTCTGAACTGATGGAACTAAGGAATGGAGCTCATCTGAACATTTTCCATGGAAATAACGATAGAGTAGAGAGAGGCTTAGCTGTAAAGGTCTGAACTGATGGAACAAAGGAATGGAGCTCATCTGAACATTTTCCATGGAAATAACGATAGAGTAGAGAGAGGCTTAGCTGTAAAGGTCTGAAATGGTGGAACTAAGGAATGGAGCTCATCTGAACATTTTCCATGGAAATAACGATAGAGTAGAGAGAGGCTTAGCTGTAAAGGTCTGAACTGATGGAACTAAGGAATGGAGCTCATCTCAACATTTCCATGGATAGAGTAGAGAGAGGTTTAGCTGTAAAGGTCTGAACTGATGGAACTAAGGAATGGAGCTCATCTGAACATTTTCCATGGAAATAACGATAGAGTAGAGAGAGGCTTAGCTGTAAAGGTCTGAACTGATGGAACTAAGGATTGCAGCTCATCTGAACATTTTCCATGGAAATAACGATGGAGTAGAGAGAGGCTTAGCTGTAAAGGTCTGAACTGATGGAACTAAGGAATGGAGCTCATCTGAATATTTTCCATGGAAATAACGATAGAGTAGAGAGAGGCTTAGCTGTAAAGGTCTGAACTGATGGAACTAAGGAATGGAGCTCATCTGAACATTTTCCATGGAAATAACGATAGAGTAGAGAGAGGTTTAGCTGTAAAGGTCTGAACTGATGGAACTAAGGAATGGAGCTCATCTGAACATTTCCATGGATAGAGTAGAGAGAGGTTTAGCTGTAAAGGTCTGAACTGATGGAACTAAGGAATGGAGCTCATCTGAACATTTCCATGGATAGAGTAGAGAGAGGTTTAGCTGTAAAGGTCTGAACTGATGGAACTAAGGAATGGAGCTCATCTGAACATTTTCCATGGAAATAACGATAGAGTAGAGAGAGGCTTAGCTGTAAAGGTCTGAACTGATGGAACTAAGGATTGCAGCTCATCTGAACATTTTCCATGCAAATAACGATAGAGTAGAGAGAGGCTTAGCTGTAAAGGTCTGAACTGATGGAACTAAGGAATGGAGCTCATCTGAACATTTCCATGGATAGAGTAGAGAGAGGTTTAGCTGTAAAGGTCTGAACTGATGGAACTAAGGAATGGAGCTCATCTGAACATTTTCCATGGAAATAACGATAGAGTAGAGAGAGGTTTAGCTGTAAAGGTCTGAACTGATGGAACTAAGGAATGGAGCTCATCTGAACATTTTCCATGCAAATAACGATAGAGTAGAGAGAGGTTTAGCTGTAAAGGTCTGAACTGATGGAACTAAGGAATGGAGCTCATCTGAATATTTTCCATGGAAATAACGATAGAGTAGAGAGAGGCTTAGCTGTAAAGGTCTGAACTGATGGAACTAAGGAATGGAGCTCATCTGAACATTTTCCATGGAAATAACGATAGAGTAGAGAGAGGCTTAGCTGTAAAGGTCTGAACTGATGGAACTAAGGAATGGAGCTCATCTGAACATTTTCCATGGAAATAACGATAGAGTAGAGAGAGGCTTTGTTGTAAAGGTCTGAACTGATGGAACTAAGGAATGGAGCTCATCTGAACATTTTCCATGGAAATAACGATAGAGTAGAGAGAGGCTTAGCTGTAAAGGTCTGAACTGGTGGAACTAAGGATTGGAGCTCATCTGAACATTTTCCATGGAAATAACGATGGAGTAGAGAGAGGCTTAGCTGTAAAGGTCTGAACTGATGGAACTAAGGAATGGAGCTCATCTGAATATTTTCTATAGAAATAACGATAGAGTAGAGAAAGGCTTAGCTGTAAAGGTCTGAACTGATGGAACTAAGGAATGGAGCTCATCTGAACATTTTCCATGGAAATAACGATAGAGTAGAGAGAGGTTTAGCTGTAAAGGTCTGAACTGATGGAACTAAGGAATGGAGCTCATCTGAACATTTTCCATGCAAATAACGATAGAGTAGAGAGAGGCTTAGCTGTAAAGGTCTGAACTGATGGAACTAAGGAATGGAGCTCATCTGAATATTTTCCATGGAAATAACGATAGAGTAGAGAGAGGCTTAGCTGTAAAGGTCTGAACTGATGGAACTAAGGAATGGAGCTCATCTGAACATTTTCCATGGAAATAACGATAGAGTAGAGAGAGGTTTAGCTGTAAAGGTCTGAACTGATGGAACTAAGGAATGGAGCTCATCTGAACATTTTCCATGCAAATAACGATAGAGTAGAGAGAGGCTTAGCTGTAAAGGTCTGAACTGATGGAACTAAGGAATGGAGCTCATCTGAATATTTTCCATGGAAATAACGATAGAGTAGAGAGAGGCTTAGCTGTAAAGGTCTGAACTGATGGAACTAAGGAATGGAGCTCATCTGAACATTTTCCATGGAAATAACGATAGAGTAGAGAGAGGTTTAGCTGTAAAGGTCTGAACTGATGGAACTAAGGAATGGAGCTCATCTGAATATTTTCCATGGAAATAACGATAGAGTAGAGAGAGGCTTAGCTGTAAAGGTCTGAACTGATGTAACTAAGGAATGGAGCTCATCTGAACATTTTCCATGGAAATAACGATAGAGTAGAGAGTGGCTTAGCTGTAAAGGTCTGAACTGATGGAACTAAGGAATGGAGCTCATCTGAACATTTTCCATGGAAATAACGATAGAGTAGAGAGAGGCTTTGTTGTAAAGGTCTGAACTGATGGAACTAAGGAATGGAGCTCATCTGAACATTTTCCATGGAAATAACGATAGAGTAGAGAGAGGCTTAGCTGTAAAGGTCTGAACTGGTGGAACTAAGGATTGGAGCTCATCTGAACATTTTCCATGGAAATAACGATGGAGTAGAGAGAGGCTTAGCTGTAAAGGTCTGAACTGATGGAACTAAGGAATGGAGCTCATCTGAATATTTTCTATAGAAATAACGATAGAGTAGAGAAAGGCTTAGCTGTAAAGGTCTGAACTGATGGAACTAAGGAATGGAGCTCATCTGAACATTTTCCATGGAAATAACGATAGAGTAGAGAGAGGTTTAGCTGTAAAGGTCTGAACTGATGGAACTAAGGAATGGAGCTCATCTGAACATTTTCCATGGAAATAACGATGGAGTAGAGAGAGGCTTAGCTGTAAAGGTCTGAACTGATGGAACTAAGGAATGGAGCTCATCTGAATATTTTCTATAGAAATAACGATAGAGTAGAGAAAGGCTTAGCTGTAAAGGTCTGAACTGATGGAACTAAGGAATGGAGCTCATCTGAACATTTTCCATGGAAATAACGATAGAGTAGAGAGAGGTTTAGCTGTAAAGGTCTGAACTGATGGAACTAAGGAATGGAGCTCATCTGAATATTTTCCATGGAAATAACGATAGAGTAGAGAGAGGCTTAGCTGTAAAGGTCTGAACTGATGGAACTAAGGAATGGAGCTCATCTGAACATTTTCCATGGAAATAACGATAGAGTAGAGAGAGGCTTAGCTGTAAAGGTCTGAACTGATGGAACTAAGGAATGGAGCTCATCTGAACATTTTCCATGGAAATAACGATAGAGTAGAGAGAGGTTTAGCTGTAAAGGTCTGAACTGATGGAACTAAGGAATGGAGCTCATCTGAATATTTTCCATGGAAATAACGATAGAGTAGAGAGAGGCTTAGCTGTAAAGGTCTGAACTGATGTAACTAAGGAATGGAGCTCATCTGAACATTTTCCATGGAAATAACGATAGAGTAGAGAGTGGCTTAGCTGTAAAGGTCTGAACTGATGGAACTAAGGAATGGAGCTCATCTGAACATTTTCCATGGAAATAACGATAGAGTAGAGAGAGGCTTTGTTGTAAAGGTCTGAACTGATGGAACTAAGGAATGGAGCTCATCTGAACATTTTCCATGGAAATAACGATAGAGTAGAGAGAGGCTTAGCTGTAAAGGTCTGAACTGGTGGAACTAAGGATTGGAGCTCATCTGAACATTTTCCATGGAAATAACGATGGAGTAGAGAGAGGCTTAGCTGTAAAGGTCTGAACTGATGGAACTAAGGAATGGAGCTCATCTGAACATTTTCCATTGAAATAACGATAGAGTAGAGAAAGGCTTAGCTGTAAAGGTCTGAACTGATGGAACTAAGGAATGGAGCTCATCTGAATATTTTCCATGGAAATAACGATAGAGTAGAGAGAGGCTTAGCTGTAAAGGTCTGAACTGATGGAACTAAGGAATGGAGCTCATCTGAATATTTTCCATGGAAATAACGATAGAGTTGAGAGAGGCTTAGCTGTAAAGGTCTGAACTGATGGAACTAAGGAATGGAGCTCATCTGAACATTTTCCATGGAAATAACGATAGAGTAGAGAGAGGTTTAGCTGTAAAGGTCTGAACTGATGGAACTAAGGAATGGAGCTCATCTGAATATTTTCCATGGAAATAACGATAGAGTAGAGAGAGGCTTAGCTGTAAAGGTCTGAACTGATGGAACTAAGCAATGGAGCTCATCTGAACATTTTCCATGGAAATAACGATAGAGTAGAGAGAGGTTTAGCTGTAAAGGTCTGGACTGATGGAACTAAGGAATGGAGCTCATCTGAACATTTTCCATGGAAATAACGATAGAGTAGAGAGAGGCTTAGCTGTAAAGGTCTGAACTGATGGAACTAAGGAATGGAGCTCATCTGAATATTTTCCATGGAAATAACGATAGAGTAGAGAGAGGCTTAGCTGTAAAGGTCTGAACTGATGGAACTAAGGAATGGAGCTCATCTGAACATTTTCCATGGAAATAACGATAGAGTAGAGAGAGGTTTAGCTGTAAAGGTCTGAACTGATGGAACTAAGGAATGGAGCTCATCTGAATATTTTCCATGGAAATAACGATAGAGTAGAGAGAGGCTTAGCTGTAAAGGTCTAAACTGATGGAACTAAGGAATGGAGCTCATCTGAATATTTTCCATGGAAATAACGATAGAGTAGAGAGAGGCTTAGCTGTAAAGGTCTGAACTGATGGAACTAAGGAATGGAGCTCATCTGAACATTTTCCATGGAAATAACGATAGAGTAGAGAGAGGCTTAGCTGTAAAGGTCTGAACTGATGGAACTAAGGAATGGAGCTCATCTGAACATTTTCCATGGAAATAACGATAGAGTAGGGAGAGGTTTAGCTGTAAAGGTCTGAACTGTTGGAACTAAGGAATGGAGCTCATCTGAACATTTTCCATGGAAATAACGATAGAGTAGAGAGAGGCTTAGCTGTAAATGTCTGAACTGATGGAACTAAGGAATGGAGCTCATCTGAATATTTTCCATGGAAATAACGATAGAGTAGAGAGAGGCTTAGCTGTAAAGGTCTGAACTGATGGAACTAAGGAATGGAGCTCATCTGAACATTTTCCATGGAAATAACGATAGAGTAGAGAGAGGTTTAGCTGTAAAGGTCTGAACTGATGGAACTAAGGAATGGAGCTCATCTGAATATTTTCCATGGAAATAACGATAGAGTAGAGAGAGGCTTAGCTGTAAAGGTCTGAACTGATGGAACTAAGGAATGGAGCTCATCTGAACATTTTCCATGGAAATAACGATAGAGTAGAGAGAGGCTTAGCTGTAAAGGTATGAACTGATGGAACTAAGGAATAGAGCTCATCTGAACATTTTCCCTGGAAATAACGATAGAGTAGAGAGAGGCTTAGCTGTAAAGGTCTGAACTGATGGAACTAAGGAATGGAGCTCATCTGCACATTTTCCATGGAAATAACGATAGAGTAGAGAGAGGTTTAGCTGTAAAGGTCTGAACTGATGGAACTAAGGAATGGAGCTCATCTGAATATTTTCCATGGAAATAACGATAGAGTAGAGAGAGGCTTAGCTGTAAAGGTCTGAACTGATGGAACTAAGGAATGGAGCTCATCTGAACATTTTCCATGGAAATAACGATAGAGTAGAGAGAGGCTTAGCTGTAAAGGTCTGAACTGATGGAACTAAGGATTGGAGCTCATCTGAACATTTTCCATGGAAATAACGATGGAGTAGAGAGAGGCTTAGCTGTAAAGGTCTGAACTGATGGAACTAAGGAATGGAGCTCATCTGAATATTTTCCATGGAAATAACGATAGAGTAGAGAGAGGCTTACCTGTAAAGGTCTGAACTGATGGAACTAAGGAATGGAGCTCATCTGAACATTTTCCATGGAAATAACGATAGAGTAGAGAGAGGTTTAGCTGTAAAGGTCTGAACTGATGGAACTAAGGAATGGAGCTCATCTGAACATTTTCCATGGAAATAACGATAGAGTAGAGAGAGGCTTTGTTGTAAAGGTCTGAACTGATGGAACTAAGGAATGGAGCTCATCTGAACATTTTCCATGGAAATAACGATAGAGTAGAGAGAGGCTTAGCTGTAAAGGTCTGAACTGGTGGAACTAAGGATTGGAGCTCATCTGAACATTTTCCATGGAAATAACGATGGAGTAGAGAGAGGCTTAGCTGTAAAGGTCTGAACTGATGGAACTAAGGAATGGAGCTCATCTGAATATTTTCTATAGAAATAACGATAGAGTAGAGAGAGGTTTAGATGTAAAGGTCTGAACTGATGGAACTAAGGAATGGAGCTCATCTGAACATTTTCCATGGAAATAACGATAGAGTAGAGAGAGGCTTAGCTGTAAAGGTCTGAACTGATGGAACTAAGGAATGGAGCTCATCTGAACATTTTCCATTGAAATAACGATAGAGTAGAGAAAGGCTTAGCTGTAAAGGTCTGAACTGATGGAACTAAGGAATGGAGCTCATCTGAATATTTTCCATGGAAATAACGATAGAGTAGAGAGAGGCTTAGCTGTAAAGGTCTGAACTGATGGAACTAAGGAATGGAGCTCATCTGAATATTTTCCATGGAAATAACGATAGAGTTGAGAGAGGCTTAGCTGTAAAGGTCTGAACTGATGGAACTAAGGAATGGAGCTCATCTGAACATTTTCCATGGAAATAACGATAGAGTAGAGAGAGGTTTAGCTGTAAAGGTCTGAACTGATGGAACTAAGGAATGGAGCTCATCTGAATATGTTCCATGGAAATAACGATAGAGTAGAGAGAGGCTTAGCTGTAAAGGTCTGAACTGATGGAACTAAGCAATGGAGCTCATCTGAACATTTTCCATGGAAATAACGATAGAGTAGAGAGAGGCTTAGCTGTAAAGGTCTGAACTGATGGAACTAAGGAATGGAGCTCATCTGAATATTTTCCATGGAAATAACGATAGAGTAGAGAGAGGCTTAGCTGTAAAGGTCTGAACTGATGGAACTAAGCAATGGAGCTCATCTGAACATTTTCCATGGAAATAACGATAGAGTAGAGAGAGGTTTAGCTGTAAAGGTCTGGACTGATGGAACTAAGGAATGGAGCTCATCTGAACATTTTCCATGGAAATAACGATAGAGTAGAGAGAGGCTTAGCTGTAAAGGTCTGAACTGATGGAACTAAGGAATGGAGCTCATCTGAATATTTTCCATGGAAATAACGATAGAGTAGAGAGAGGCTTAGCTGTAAAGGTCTGAACTGATGGAACTAAGGAATGGAGCTCATCTGAACATTTTCCATGGAAATAACGATAGAGTAGAGAGAGGTTTAGCTGTAAAGGTCTGGACTGATGGAACTAAGGAATGGAGCTCATCTGAATATTTTCCATGGAAATAACGATAGAGTAGAGAGAGGCTTAGCTGTAAAGGTCTGAACTGATGGAACTAAGGAATGGAGCTCATCTGAATATTTTCCATGGAAATAACGATAGAGTAGAGAGAGGTTTAGCTGTAAAGGTCTGAACTGATGGAACTAAGGAATGGAGCTCATCTGAATATTTTCCATGGAAATAACGATAGAGTAGAGAGAGGCTTAGCTGTAAAGGTCTAAACTGATGGAACTAAGGAATGGAGCTCATCTGAATATTTTCCATGGAAATAACGATAGAGTAGAGAGAGGCTTAGCTGTAAAGGTCTGAACTGATGGAACTAAGGAATGGAGCTCATCTGAACATTTTCCATGGAAATAACGATAGAGTAGAGAGAGGCTTAGCTGTAAAGGTCTGAACTGATGGAACTAAGGAATGGAGCTCATCTGAACATTTTCCATGGAAATAACGATAGAGTAGGGAGAGGTTTAGCTGTAAAGGTCTGAACTGTTGGAACTAAGGAATGGAGCTCATCTGAACATTTTCCATGGAAATAACGATAGAGTAGAGAGAGGCTTAGCTGTAAATGTCTGAACTGATGGAACTAAGGAATGGAGCTCATCTGAATATTTTCCATGGAAATAACGATAGAGTAGAGAGAGGCTTAGCTGTAAAGGTCTGAACTGATGGAACTAAGGAATGGAGCTCATCTGAACATTTTCCATGGAAATAACGATAGAGTAGAGAGAGGTTTAGCTGTAAAGGTCTGAACTGATGGAACTAAGGAATGGAGCTCATCTGAATATTTTCCATGGAAATAACGATAGAGTAGAGAGAGGCTTAGCTGTAAAGGTCTGAACTGATGGAACTAAGGAATGGAGCTCATCTGAACATTTTCCATGGAAATAACGATAGAGTAGAGAGAGGCTTAGCTGTAAAGGTCTGAACTGATGGAACTAAGGAATAGAGCTCATCTGAACATTTTCCCTGGAAATAACGATAGAGTAGAGAGAGGCTTAGCTGTAAAGGTCTGAACTGATGGAACTAAGGAATGGAGCTCATCTGCACATTTTCCATGGAAATAACGATAGAGTAGAGAGAGGTTTAGCTGTAAAGGTCTGAACTGATGGAACTAAGGAATGGAGCTCATCTGAATATTTTCCATGGAAATAACGATAGAGTAGAGAGAGGCTTAGCTGTAAAGGTCTGAACTGATGGAACTAAGGAATGGAGCTCATCTGAACATTTTCCATGGAAATAACGATAGAGTAGAGAGAGGCTTAGCTGTAAAGGTCTGAACTGATGGAACTAAGGATTGGAGCTCATCTGAACATTTTCCATGGAAATAACGATGGAGTAGAGAGAGGCTTAGCTGTAAAGGTCTGAACTGATGGAACTAAGGAATGGAGCTCATCTGAATATTTTCCATGGAAATAACGATAGAGTAGAGAGAGGCTTACCTGTAAAGGTCTGAACTGATGGAACTAAGGAATGGAGCTCATCTGAACATTTTCCATGGAAATAACGATAGAGTAGAGAGAGGTTTAGCTGTAAAGGTCTGAACTGATGGAACTAAGGAATGGAGCTCATCTGAACATTTTCCATGGAAATAACGATAGAGTAGAGAGAGGCTTTGTTGTAAAGGTCTGAACTGATGGAACTAAGGAATGGAGCTCATCTGAACATTTTCCATGGAAATAACGATAGAGTAGAGAGAGGCTTAGCTGTAAAGGTCTGAACTGGTGGAACTAAGGATTGGAGCTCATCTGAACATTTTCCATGGAAATAACGATGGAGTAGAGAGAGGCTTAGCTGTAAAGGTCTGAACTGATGGAACTAAGGAATGGAGCTCATCTGAATATTTTCTATAGAAATAACGATAGAGTAGAGAGAGGTTTAGATGTAAAGGTCTGAACTGATGGAACTAAGGAATGGAGCTCATCTGAACATTTTCCATGGAAATAACGATAGAGTAGAGAGAGGCTTAGCTGTAAAGGTCTGAACTGATGGAACTAAGGAATGGAGCTCATCTGAACATTTTCCATTGAAATAACGATAGAGTAGAGAAAGGCTTAGCTGTAAAGGTCTGAACTGATGGAACTAAGGAATGGAGCTCATCTGAATATTTTCCATGGAAATAACGATAGAGTAGAGAGAGGCTTAGCTGTAAAGGTCTGAACTGATGGAACTAAGGAATGGAGCTCATCTGAATATTTTCCATGGAAATAACGATAGAGTTGAGAGAGGCTTAGCTGTAAAGGTCTGAACTGATGGAACTAAGGAATGGAGCTCATCTGAACATTTTCCATGGAAATAACGATAGAGTAGAGAGAGGTTTAGCTGTAAAGGTCTGAACTGATGGAACTAAGGAATGGAGCTCATCTGAATATGTTCCATGGAAATAACGATAGAGTAGAGAGAGGCTTAGCTGTAAAGGTCTGAACTGATGGAACTAAGCAATGGAGCTCATCTGAACATTTTCCATGGAAATAACGATAGAGTAGAGAGAGGCTTAGCTGTAAAGGTCTGAACTGATGGAACTAAGGAATGGAGCTCATCTGAATATTTTCCATGGAAATAACGATAGAGTAGAGAGAGGCTTAGCTGTAAAGGTCTGAACTGATGGAACTAAGCAATGGAGCTCATCTGAACATTTTCCATGGAAATAACGATAGAGTAGAGAGAGGTTTAGCTGTAAAGGTCTGGACTGATGGAACTAAGGAATGGAGCTCATCTGAACATTTTCCATGGAAATAACGATAGAGTAGAGAGAGGCTTAGCTGTAAAGGTCTGAACTGATGGAACTAAGGAATGGAGCTCATCTGAATATTTTCCATGGAAATAACGATAGAGTAGAGAGAGGCTTAGCTGTAAAGGTCTGAACTGATGGAACTAAGGAATGGAGCTCATCTGAACATTTTCCATGGAAATAACGATAGAGTAGAGAGAGGTTTAGCTGTAAAGGTCTGGACTGATGGAACTAAGGAATGGAGCTCATCTGAATATTTTCCATGGAAATAACGATAGAGTAGAGAGAGGCTTAGCTGTAAAGGTCTGAACTGATGGAACTAAGGAATGGAGCTCATCTGAATATTTTCCATGGAAATAACGATAGAGTTGAGAGAGGCTTAGCTGTAAAGGTCTGAACTGATGGAACTAAGGAATGGAGCTCATCTGAACATTTTCCATGGAAATAACGATAGAGTAGAGAGAGGTTTAGCTGTAAAGGTCTGAACTGATGGAACTAAGGAATGGAGCTCATCTGAATATTTTCCATGGAAATAACGATAGAGTAGAGAGAGGCTTAGCTGTAAAGGTCTGAACTGATGGAACTAAGCAATGGAGCTCATCTGAACATTTTCCATGGAAATAACGATAGAGTAGAGAGAGGCTTAGCTGTAAAGGTCTGAACTGATGGAACTAAGGAATGGAGCTCATCTGAATATTTTCCATGGAAATAACGATAGAGTAGAGAGAGGCTTAGCTGTAAAGGTCTGAACTGATGGAACTAAGGAATGGAGCTCATCTGAACATTTTCCATGGAAATAACGATAGAGTAGAGAGAGGCTTAGCTGTAAAGGTCTGAACTGATGGAACTAAGGAATGGAGCTCATCTGAACATTTTCCATGGAAATAACGATAGAGTAGGGAGAGGTTTAGCTGTAAAGGTCTGAACTGATGGAACTAAGGAATGGAGCTCATCTGAACATTTTCCATGGAAATAACGATAGAGTAGAGAGAGGCTTAGCTGTAAAGGTCTGAACTGATGGAACTAAGGAATGGAGCTCATCTGAACATTTTCCATGGAAATAACGATAGAGTAGAGAGAGGTTTAGCTGTAAAGGTCTGAACTGATGGAACTAAGGAATGGAGCTCATCTGAATATTTTCCATGGAAATAACGATAGAGTAGAGAGAGGCTTAGCTGTAAAGGTCTGAACTGATGGAACTAAGGAATGGAGCTCATCTGAATATTTTCCATGGAAATAACGATAGAGTAGAGAGAGGCTTAGCTGTAAAGGTCTGAACTGATGGAACTAAGGAATGGAGCTCATCTGAATATTTTCCATGGAAATAACGATAGAGTAGAGAGAGGCTTAGCTGTAAAGGTCTGAACTGATGGAACTAAGGAATGGAGCTCATCTGAACATTTTCCATGGAAATAACGATAGAGTAGAGAGAGGTTTAGCTGTAAAGGTCTGGACTGATGGAACTAAGGAATGGAGCTCATCTGAATATTTTCCATGGAAATAACGATAGAGTAGAGAGAGGCTTAGCTGTAAAGGTCTGAACTGATGGAACTAAGGAATGGAGCTCATCTGAATATTTTCCATGGAAATAACGATAGAGTTGAGAGAGGCTTAGCTGTAAAGGTCTGAACTGATGGAACTAAGGAATGGAGCTCATCTGAACATTTTCCATGGAAATAACGATAGAGTAGAGAGAGGCTTAGCTGTAAATGTCTGAACTGATGGAACTAAGGAATGGAGCTCATCTGAATATTTTCCATGGAAATAACGATAGAGTAGAGAGAGGCTTAGCTGTAAAGGTCTGAACTGATGGAACTAAGGAATGGAGCTCATCTGAACATTTTCCATGGAAATAACGATAGAGTAGAGAGAGGTTTAGCTGTAAAGGTCTGAACTGATGGAACTAAGGAATGGAGCTCATCTGAATATTTTCCATGGAAATAACGATAGAGTAGAGAGAGGCTTAGCTGTAAAGGTCTGAACTGATGGAACTAAGGAATGGAGCTCATCTGAACATTTTCCATGGAAATAACGATAGAGTAGAGAGAGGCTTAGCTGTAAAGGTCTGAACTGATGGAACTAAGGAATAGAGCTCATCTGAACATTTTCCCTGGAAATAACGATAGAGTAGAGAGAGGCTTAGCTGTAAAGGTCTGAACTGATGGAACTAAGGAATGGAGCTCATCTGCACATTTTCCATGGAAATAACGATAGAGTAGAGAGAGGTTTAGCTGTAAAGGTCTGAACTGATGGAACTAAGGAATGGAGCTCATCTGAATATTTTCCATGGAAATAACGATAGAGTAGAGAGAGGCTTAGCTGTAAAGGTCTGAACTGATGGAACTAAGGAATGGAGCTCATCTGAACATTTTCCATGGAAATAACGATAGAGTAGAGAGAGGCTTAGCTGTAAAGGTCTGAACTGATGGAACTAAGGATTGGAGCTCATCTGAACATTTTCCATGGAAATAACGATGGAGTAGAGAGAGGCTTAGCTGTAAAGGTCTGAACTGATGGAACTAAGGAATGGAGCTCATCTGAATATTTTCCATGGAAATAACGATAGAGTAGAGAGAGGCTTACCTGTAAAGGTCTGAACTGATGGAACTAAGGAATGGAGCTCATCTGAACATTTTCCATGGAAATAACGATAGAGTAGAGAGAGGTTTAGCTGTAAAGGTCTGAACTGATGGAACTAAGGAATGGAGCTCATCTGAACATTTTCCATGCAAATAACGATAGAGTAGAGAGAGGCTTAGCTGTAAAGGTCTGAACTGATGGAACTAAGGAATGGAGCTCATCTGAATATTTTCCATGGAAATAACGATAGAGTAGAGAGAGGCTTAGCTGTAAAGGTCTGAACTGATGGAACTAAGGAATGGAGCTCATCTGAACATTTTCCATGGAAATAACGATAGAGTAGAGAGAGGTTTAGCTGTAAAGGTCTGAACTGATGGAACTAAGGAATGGAGCTCATCTGAACATTTTCCATGCAAATAACGATAGAGTAGAGAGAGGCTTAGCTGTAAAGGTCTGAACTGATGGAACTAAGGAATGGAGCTCATCTGAATATTTTCCATGGAAATAACGATAGAGTAGAGAGAGGCTTAGCTGTAAAGGTCGGAACTGATGGAACTAAGGAATGGAGCTCATCTGAACATTTTCCATGGAAATAACGATAGAGTAGAGAGAGGTTTAGCTGTAAAGGTCTGAACTGATGGAACTAAGGAATGGAGCTCATCTGAATATTTTCCATGGAAATAACGATAGAGTAGAGAGAGGCTTAGCTGTAAAGGTCTGAACTGATGTAACTAAGGAATGGAGCTCATCTGAACATTTTCCATGTAAATAACGATAGAGTAGAGAGAGGCTTAGCTGTAAAGGTCTGAACTGATGGAACTAAGGAATGGAGCTCATCTGAACATTTTCCATGGAAATAACGATAGAGTAGAGAGAGGCTTTGTTGTAAAGGTCTGAACTGATGGAACTAAGGAATGGAGCTCATCTGAACATTTTCCATGGAAATAACGATAGAGTAGAGAGAGGCTTAGCTGTAAAGGTCTGAACTGGTGGAACTAAGGATTGGAGCTCATCTGAACATTTTCCATGGAAATAACGATGGAGTAGAGAGAGGCTTAGCTGTAAAGGTCTGAACTGATGGAACTAAGGAATGGAGCTCATCTGAACATTTTCTATAGAAATAACGATAGAGTAGAGAGAGGTTTAGATGTAAAGGTCTGAACTGATGGAACTAAGGAATGGAGCTCATCTGAACATTTTCCATGGAAATAACGATAGAGTAGAGAGAGGCTTAGCTGTAAAGGTCTGAACTGATGGAACTAAGGAATGGAGCTCATCTGAATATTTTCCATGGAAATAACGATAGAGTAGAGAGAGGCTTAGCTGTAAAGGTCTGAACTGATGGAACTAAGGAATGGAGCTCATCTGAACATTTTCCATGGAAATAACGATAGAGTAGAGAGAGGCTTAGCTGTAAAGGTCTGAACTGATGGAACTAAGGATTGGAGCTCATCTGAACATTTTCCATGGAAATAACGATGGAGTAGAGAGAGGCTTAGCTGTAAAGGTCTGAACTGATGGAACTAAGGAATGGAGCTCATCTGAATATTTTCCATGGAAATAACGATAGAGTAGAGAGAGGCTTACCTGTAAAGGTCTGAACTGATGGAACTAAGGAATGGAGCTCATCTGAACATTTTCCATGGAAATAACGATAGAGTAGAGAGAGGTTTAGCTGTAAAGGTCTGAACTGATGGAACTAAGGAATGGAGCTCATCTGAACATTTTCCATGCAAATAACGATAGAGTAGAGAGAGGCTTAGCTGTAAAGGTCTGAACTGATGGAACTAAGGAATGGAGCTCATCTGAATATTTTCCATGGAAATAACGATAGAGTAGAGAGAGGCTTAGCTGTAAAGGTCTGAACTGATGGAACTAAGGAATGGAGCTCATCTGAACATTTTCCATGGAAATAACGATAGAGTAGAGAGAGGTTTAGCAGTAAAGGTCTGAACTGATGGAACTAAGGAATGGAGCTCATCTGAACATTTTCCATGCAAAGAACGATAGAGTAGAGAGAGGCTTAGCTGTAAAGGTCTGAACTGATGGAACTAAGGAATGGAGCTCATCTGAATATTTTCCATGGAAATAACGATAGAGTAGAGAGAGGCTTAGCTGTAAAGGTCGGAACTGATGGAACTAAGGAATGGAGCTCATCTGAACATTTTCCATGGAAATAACGATAGAGTAGAGAGAGGTTTAGCTGTAAAGGTCTGAACTGATGGAACTAAGGAATGGAGCTCATCTGAATATTTTCCATGGAAATAACGATAGAGTAGAGAGAGTCTTAGCTGTAAAGGTCTGAACTGATGTAACTAAGGAATGGAGCTCATCTGAACATTTTCCATGTAAATAACGATAGAGTAGAGAGAGGCTTAGCTGTAAAGGTCTGAACTGATGGAACTAAGGAATGGAGCTCATCTGAACATTTTCCATGGAAATAACGATAGAGTAGAGAGAGGCTTTGTTGTAAAGGTCTGAACTGATGGAACTAAGGAATGGAGCTCATCTGAACATTTTCCATGGAAATAACGATAGAGTAGAGAGAGGCTTAGCTGTAAAGGTCTGAACTGGTGGAACTAAGGATTGGAGCTCATCTGAACATTTTCCATGGAAATAACGATGGAGTAGAGAGAGGCTTAGCTGTAAAGGTCTGAACTGATGGAACTAAGGAATGGAGCTCATCTGAACATTTTCTATAGAAATAACGATAGAGTAGAGAGAGGTTTAGATGTAAAGGTCTGAACTGATGGAACTAAGGAATGGAGCTCATCTGAACATTTTCCATGGAAATAACGATAGAGTAGAGAGAGGCTTAGCTGTAAAGGTCTGAACTGATGGAACTAAGGAATGGAGCTCATCTGAACATTTTCCATTGAAATAACGATAGAGTAGAGAAAGGCTTAGCTGTAAAGGTCTGAACTGATGGAACTAAGGAATGGAGCTCATCTGAATATTTTCCATGGAAATAACGATAGAGTAGAGAGAGGCTTAGCTGTAAAGGTGTGAACTGATGGAACTAAGGAATGGAGCTCATCTGAATATTTTCCATGGAAATAACGATAGAGTAGAGAGAGGCTTAGCTGTAAAGGTCTGAACTGATGGAACTAAGGAATGGAGCTCATCTGAACATTTTCCATGGAAATAACGATAGAGTAGAGAGAGGCTTAGCTGTAAAGGTCTGAACTGATGGAACTAAGGAATGGAGCTCATCTGAACATTTTCCCTGGAAATAACGATAGAGTAGAGAGAGGCTTAGCTGTAAAGGTCTGAACTGATGGAACTAAGGAATGGAGCTCATCTGCACATTTTCCCTGGAAATAACGATAGAGTAGAGAGAGGCTTAGCTGTAAAGGTCTGAACTGATGGAACTAAGGAATGGAGCTCATCTGAACATTTTCCATGGAAATAACGATAGAGTAGAGAGAGGCTTAGCTGTAAAGGTCTGAACTGATGGAACTAAGGAATGGAGCTCATCTGAATATTTTCCATGGAAATAACGATAGAGTAGAGAGAGGCTTAGCTGTAAAGGTCTGAACTGATGGAACTAAGGAATGGAGCTCATCTGAACATTTTCCATGGAAATAACGATAGAGTAGAGAGAGGCTTAGCTGTAAAGGTCTGAACTGATGGAACTAAGGATTGGAGCTCATCTGAACATTTTCCATGGAAATAACGATGGAGTAGAGAGAGGCTTAGCTGTAAAGGTCTGAACTGATGGAACTAAGGAATGGAGCTCATCTGAATATTTTCCATGGAAATAACGATAGAGTAGAGAGAGGCTTACCTGTAAAGGTCTGAACTGATGGAACTAAGGAATGGAGCTCATCTGAACATTTTCCATGGAAATAACGATAGAGTAGAGAGAGGTTTAGCTGTAAAGGTCTGAACTGATGGAACTAAGGAATGGAGCTCATCTGAACATTTTCCATGCAAATAACGATAGAGTAGAGAGAGGCTTAGCTGTAAAGGTCTGAACTGATGGAACTAAGGAATGGAGCTCATCTGAATATTTTCCATGGAAATAACGATAGAGTAGAGAGAGGCTTAGCTGTAAAGGTCTGAACTGATGGAACTAAGGAATGGAGCTCATCTGAACATTTTCCATGGAAATAACGATAGAGTAGAGAGAGGTTTAGCTGTAAAGGTCTGAACTGATGGAACTAAGGAATGGAGCTCATCTGAACATTTTCCATGCAAATAACGATAGAGTAGAGAGAGGCTTAGCTGTAAAGGTCTGAACTGATGGAACTAAGGAATGGAGCTCATCTGAATATTTTCCATGGAAATAACGATAGAGTAGAGAGAGGCTTAGCTGTAAAGGTCGGAACTGATGGAACTAAGGAATGGAGCTCATCTGAACATTTTCCATGGAAATAACGATAGAGTAGAGAGAGGTTTAGCTGTAAAGGTCTGAACTGATGGAACTAAGGAATGGAGCTCATCTGAATATTTTCCATGGAAATAACGATAGAGTAGAGAGAGGCTTAGCTGTAAAGGTCTGAACTGATGTAACTAAGGAATGGAGCTCATCTGAACATTTTCCATGTAAATAACGATAGAGTAGAGAGAGGCTTAGCTGTAAAGGTCTGAACTGATGGAACTAAGGAATGGAGCTCATCTGAACATTTTCCATGGAAATAACGATAGAGTAGAGAGAGGCTTTGTTGTAAAGGTCTGAACTGATGGAACTAAGGAATGGAGCTCATCTGAACATTTTCCATGGAAATAACGATAGAGTAGAGAGAGGCTTAGCTGTAAAGGTCTGAACTGGTGGAACTAAGCATTGGAGCTCATCTGAACATTTTCCATGGAAATAACGATGGAGTAGAGAGAGGCTTAGCTGTAAAGGTCTGAACTGATGGAACTAAGGAATGGAGCTCATCTGAATATTTTCTATAGAAATAACGATAGAGTAGAGAGAGGTTTAGATGTAAAGGTCTGAACTGATGGAACTAAGGAATGGAGCTCATCTGAACATTTTCCATGGAAATAACGATAGAGTAGAGAGAGGCTTAGCTGTAAAGGTCTGAACTGATGGAACTAAGGAATGGAGCTCATCTGAACATTTTCCATTGAAATAACGATAGAGTAGAGAAAGGCTTAGCTGTAAAGGTCTGAACTGATGGAACTAAGGAATGGAGCTCATCTGAATATTTTCCATGGAAATAACGATAGAGTAGAGAGAGGCTTAGCTGTAAAGGTCTGAACTGATGGAACTAAGGAATGGAGCTCATCTGAATATTTTCCATGGAAATAACGATAGAGTTGAGAGAGGCTTAGCTGTAAAGGTCTGAACTGATGGAACTAAGGAATGGAGCTCGTCTGAACATTTTCCATGGAAATAACGATAGAGTAGAGAGAGGTTTAGCTGTAAAGGTCTGAACTGATGGAACTAAGGAATGGAGCTCATCTGAATATTTTCCATGGAAATAACGATAGAGTAGAGAGAGGCTTAGCTGTAAAGGTCTGAACTGATGGAACTAAGCAATGGAGCTCATCTGAACATTTTCCATGGAAATAACGATAGAGTAGAGAGAGGTTTAGCTGTAAAGGTCTGGACTGATGGAACTAAGGAATGGAGCTCATCTGAACATTTTCCATGGAAATAACGATAGAGTAGAGAGAGGCTTAGCTGTAAAGGTCTGAACTGATGGAACTAAGGAATGGAGCTCATCTGAATATTTTCCATGGAAATAACGATAGTGTAGAGAGAGGCTTAGCTGTAAAGGTCTGAACTGATGGAACTAAGGAATGGAGCTCATCTGAACATTTTCTATGGAAATAACGATAGAGTAGAGAGAGGTTTAGCTGTAAAGGTCTGAACTGATGGAACTAAGGAATGGAGCTCATCTGAATATTTTCCATGGAAATAACGATAGAGTAGGGAGAGGCTTAGCTGTAAAGGTCTAAACTGATGGAACTAAGGAATGGAGCTCATCTGAATATTTTCCATGGAAATAACGATAGAGTAGAGAGAGGCTTAGCTGTAAAGGTCTGAACTGATGGAACTAAGGAATGGAGCTCATCTGAACATTTTCCATGGAAATAACGATAGAGTAGAGAGAGGCTTAGCTGTAAAGGTCTGAACTGATGGAACTAAGGAATGGAGCTCATCTGAACATTTTCCATGGAAATAACGATAGAGTAGGGAGAGGTTTAGCTGTAAAGGTCTGAACTGATGGAACTAAGGAATGGAGCTCATCTGAACATTTTCCATGGAAATAACGATAGAGTAGAGAGAGGCTTAGCTGTAAATGTCTGAACTGATGGAACTAAGGAATGGAGCTCATCTGAATATTTTCCATGGAAATAACGATAGAGTAGAGAGAGGCTTAGCTGTAAAGGTCTGAACTGATGGAACTAAGGAATGGAGCTCATCTGAACATTTTCCATGGAAATAACGATAGAGTAGAGAGAGGTTTAGCTGTAAAGGTCTGAACTGATGGAACTAAGGAATGGAGCTCATCTGAATATTTTCCATGGAAATAACGATAGAGTAGAGAGAGGCTTAGCTGTAAAGGTCTGAACTGATGGAACTAAGGAATGGAGCTCATCTGAACATTTTCCATGGAAATAACGATAGAGTAGAGAGAGGCTTAGCTGTAAAGGTCTGAACTGATGGAACTAAGGAATAGAGCTCATCTGAACATTTTCCCTGGAAATAACGATAGAGTAGAGAGAGGCTTAGCTGTAAAGGTCTGAACTGATGGAACTAAGGAATGGAGCTCATCTGCACATTTTCCATGGAAATAACGATAGAGTAGAGAGAGGTTTAGCTGTAAAGGTCTGAACTGATGGAACTAAGGAATGGAGCTCATCTGAATATTTTCCATGGAAATAACGATAGAGTAGAGAGAGGCTTAGCTGTAAAGGTCTGAACTGATGGAACTAAGGAATGGAGCTCATCTGAACATTTTCCATGGAAATAACGATAGAGTAGAGAGAGGCTTAGCTGTAAAGGTCTGAACTGATGGAACTAAGGAATGGAGCTCATCTGAACATTTTCCATTGAAATAACGTTAGAGTAGAGAGAGGCTTAGCTGTAAAGTTCTGAACTGATGGAACTAAGGAATGGAGCTCATCTGAACATTTTCCATGGAAATAACGATAGAGTAGAGAAAGGCTTAGCTCTAAAATCTGAACTGATGGAACTGAGAAATGGAGCTCAACTGAATCTGAGTAATTTCAGATATTGGCATAAAGTTGGAACCTGGTGCGAGCAGGTAACTGAGCAGTGCTCATATATTAACTAAACGTCATATCCCTAAAGTTTTTTTTTTTATATGAATTCTGCTGTACAACAAGAAATTGCTGATTTATTTTGAGAAAACTGAAAACTTACACAAAAAAAAGAAATTATTTATTTTAGCAAAATATTTCCTCTTAACCGTTATACATTTATTTCCTCATAGCAGCATTCACTTTTAGTATATTTAATCATATCTCCCTAAAAACTGTCACGATCTGTAAAGAAACGAAAGTCTTGTAAAGCGTGTTCTTTGACAAATTGCCACTGATATTTGTAAAGACAGGAAATAAATCAAAATTACTTGAGAATGTCTGTAAGAGAAGGTGTACCTTAATGAAAGAACGATTTGACATTTGATGAAAAGAGAGGAAGAAACAGAATGTCAAATGCCAAATTTTGTGAGGAGCTATGGTGACCAAATAGACTTTTACCAAAATTAGTAGAACTGCTTTCAATAAGTATGAAAAAAAAAGTCACAGGTTTCTCACATTTATTTCGAGTTCTCAGTGATACTGATAGCATGTAACCCAGAACTAACTGCATTAATTGGCGGATCATCGGCGATTAAATCGGTTCCCCCACCAGGTTACACTCAACAGGATTAAAAAAAATGTGTTAATATCATTTAAAAGGTTTCCGATCTTTGCAAACACCACCGGCAGTTTGTGAGCTGAAACTCATAAAAAATAATGATAGAGTTTGATCCTCACTGTGTGTCCTATACTTTTGGCCTGTGCCACATCTAAGATATGCGTAGAAAATCAACGTGGTGTATTGGTTAGCAAGTTTGACTCGCTTGAGCAATTACGACTAGTTAGTGAGTTCGATCCTCACTAGGTGCCCCATAATTTTCTTAGAAAGTCACCATAAAGATAAGGATAACTCTTCATTCCAGAAATTTAAACTCGAATTCTAATCATGTGTGTGCATGTTTGATTGCATGAGTAGGTGCAATATGTTACATATATATATATATATATATATATATATATATATATATATATGTGTGTGTGTGTGTGTGTAGATGTATTTAATGAGTGGACGAGTAAGTTTATGCATAATGTCACTAAGTGGACATTTAGTAATGCATGTATAAATTTGCTTTGGGAATATTTGATTGAATGTGAACGCATGTGTTATGGCTGTAGATGTCTATATCTTGTAGGGAAGTGCATTCAAGGAGACATTTCTGTTTTTTCTTATTTTTTTTAAACATTAATTTTTTGGGGGCTGCTTACGTTGTAGGGTACTACTTATACTGACCAATTCTTTATCTAACATCTCTGGGTCGCCACTTATGACTTTTGCAATATGAGCGCTGATAAAAATGGTTGCTGAAGACAATATAATACCCAGAAATTCATACACATATGTCCTCAAGGCACAGTGGATAAAGACGTTGGTTAGATCCAGTGACAGGATCCAAAGAGTGTGAGTTCAATAACCGGTTATGGCAGTGGAGAACTTTCAGAGGGAAATTAACAAGAGTTAATGGATAGCTGACATCCATTAAACGTGGCACGTGGAACTAGAACAGTTTACCCCAGTGAGCGAAATAAAGGGCTCAGTTTGACATTCCAACTACCTGAAGAATGCCGGAGTGTACAACGGCCGGAACGTTGTAATAAATATGGTGACAAATAATGTAAATAATGTACATAATACCTCATCTCAGAAATATAGACAGATGTGAACGCATGTGTTATTGTTGTAAATATTTATATCTTGTAGGGAAATGTGTTTAAGGAGACTTTTTTGTTTAAACATTAATTTTTTTTATTTTTTTAATCATTGAAATTAATTGGAATCTCGGTTCGAGTTTTGTCAAGAGGCTCATTTTCGTTATGTAGACTTTTAATGTTTAGGCCGGTAGATATTAATTTCATTGTATAAAAAAAAAACAAAAAAAACAAGGGTGCCTACGTCTGTACAAAATAAAACGTTTAGCTTCTTCTCCTATGTGCCTTCCCCTTGTCTCTGTTGCCCTCAATGTGCCCCGTAAATGTTAAGCTTTCCAATCTCTCCTTCCTCATTATGTATTCAGCTGTCTTTTCTTGATTCTTAGTACATGTGTTCTTTCTGTTGGCATTTTCTTTAAGAATTCTTCATTACATATTCGCCCCATCCATTGAATTCTCAGTATCTTTCTGTAGAACTAAATTTCTGTTGTCTCTAGTTTTCTCCTCCTCCGTGGGAAAATAGTCCAACATTCACTGCCATAGAAAAGAATGGCTATCACATAGCAACCTAGCGCTCTTCTTTGATTCTCACGAACTTTTTCAGTTTCTCAGCACCTTGCTTAGCTTTTAGAGTTCTTTTGCTAGACCAATGCGTACTTCGGATCTCGGTGTCACATTTTCCATCCTTTGTTAAAATGATTCCCAGATATTTGAACTTCTGCAACTTTACTTGCAAGAAACAGGAAAAAAAATTGTAATGCCCAAAATGATGTTTTTTTTTTTTTAATTAAATTTACTTCATTTTCAAAGTATGCTCTTGTTTACCAATTCAGGTTCGAACTCAATACCCTAGTGAATTTGATCTGCAAACAAGCAAGCTAACCATTACCCTATGATAGGAACTAAAAGATTACAGAAGATTTTGCTTCTGTATATACATCAGATAAAGAAAAGTGGGTGATAATTATGAAAATAATATGAACACAAATATATTCGCCAGGGGATCCAATTGATGGCACTGTTTATATGAGATTTTGTCACCATAAAGACACCTTTTACAAAAACAATAGACATTTTATGCCTATTATATTTAATGATCTTTTTTTCTTTCTCATGTATGGATATCCGTTCACAAATGTGGTATTATGTGTGAATAAACTGGCCAAAATTCATTCTGTGGTGTCCAAAGTTTTCGTTTCACATCTGCCATCATTGGGGTCCGAGTTGTACGAAAAGAGAACTGTGTTTTAAGAAGTCGATTTTTTACGAGGGTATGTCAAAGATTATTCGCACTTTCGACATAATATATCTTTAGGTCTGTTACACTGCCTTCTGTTCATGCGTGCTTATAGTTAGTAATCTTGTCATCACATGGGCGAACTTTGAGATTGATTGTTACTGTTATAGTGTTAACATGGCCGCTTCGCTAGAAGTGTGTACCAGAGAGGAACAAAGAGCAAGTAATCTGAATTTGTAGAGAACATGCTACCTCATCGTGACAATTCGCCAGTTCGCTATTACCATCTCACGAGCTTGCTGATTGGTCAGTGATGGAGATTGACGGGTGTCCTGCTTCTTCTTCCTGCGTTACGATTGTTCGGCCATTTTTAAGGCTCCTCTATCCGCTTATACACACTTTTACGCGGTAGTGGATTCACGCCGTAATTGTGTTAAAAGACACCGATTAATTTCATCCCCTGACACACCTGGCCGAGTAGAGAAATCGGATCTCTTCTGTTTATTCCTCCTCGGTGCACACTTGTAGCGGGGCGGCCATGTTTACACTGTAACAGCAGCAAGAAAACTTCGATCACGTGACCACAATAGTAACCAGTATAAGAGGGCATGAGCAGCATGTCATGTGACAACAACGTTTTTGGAATAATAATTTTGTAATAGGCTCAAGAATAAGGACCTAAAAAATAATTATTTTTCGTTATGGAATGTTCCTTATGTTGTATTTAAAGGAGTTCTATAAACGTTTTAAACTGAGATTTATAGAGTATTCTTTTTGTGTGAAAAAGATCCAAGTAATCTCTTTCCAACTGACAAAGTCTTTCCGTATAAGCAGCACCACCAAAGTACAAATATATCACGTAGCCTAAAATAGGGATGAACAGGACTGTCCTTTACCTGTCTTAAATTTAAATATAGCTAGCCATAATCGCTGACCCAAACGTGCTACAATAATCCTTGTACCAAAACATCACATTCTTCCATACGTTCCTTACTGCATCCGCCATAAAACCACCTGGACTCTATGAAGTCCGAACTTGTCCCCATATGTACAATTTGTCTGTGTATATCGGAGTGGGTGGGTAATAAAAGAACACGATCCCTAGCGAACTGTCTATTATCTTTTGCGTAGTGTTTTTTTTTATGCCGAACTGGTCTCGCCAAAAAAAAAAAAAAAAAAAAAAAAATGGACACGCCCAAACCACTGTCACCAATTCTCCTAGCACCGAGACCGCATCTTAAATTAAGGTGTCAGAGCATATTTCTTTTTCCTTTCCTTCACTCGTTTTGCACGCCAGACATATACGCGTTCGCTTTGCATGCAACACGAGTTAAGTCATCTTCCACACTTGTTAGAAAAGAGCTTAAACAATCAGTCAAAAATAAATATATAAAAATAACGATTGATTGAAATCCTGGATTTTTGAACGAATATAAAATATACTATTTCAAATTCTTTATATATTATAATGGTACATTTCAATTCTTAGAACACACTTATTTTCTCACTCACACGCCCTGGTGATGACTCATGTCAATTGAAACCTTGGGGCCACAAAACATTAATTCTGGCCAATATATTCTCACTCAGCAAGAACCTTTGAGAAAGGAGTACAGTACCTTAGAACAAAAGAACATCTTATTATGTTCCTGCTTGTCTCTCTTTTGGTCTGACCGTCACGTCCTGCTAATGTTTATAAATAATTAACTATTTCGTTTTGATCTCGTGGAAAGGTGGAAAACATATATCAAGGATGCTACTTTTTTTTTCACTGAAAGAAAGAGTGTTTAATGACACCTGCCAATACCTCATAAATAATGGACTATTCCGTTTTGACCGGGTGGAATGAAGGAAGAAACCTATCAGAGACGCTACTTGGTTTCAGTGAGAAAACGAAAGAAATAAGTTTAACATCTGTTTCAATGAAATGCAAAAATTGTCAATTTAAAATCTTTTCATTTGTACCCGCTTACTTCTTAAAATAACGAAAAGAATACATATTTATGATTTTTATTGTAATATTTTGTCGAAGTTGTTAAGCTCTAATATTGAACGATGTGATAAGGGAATGTCTACGGATATTTTATTGCCTTAGAACTCGTCATAAGCTTATTCAATCATTTATTAAGAATTCAGATTCATTAGGAAATCCAACCGTCCTGGGTATGACGATAAACTACATCCGCGTCCTGGGTATGACGATAAACTACATCCGCGTCCTGGGTAAGACGATAAACTACGTCCAACAGCAAGGCCTCTGATCAGGAGGCTTTGAGGAGCGTGGAATCACCTCTTAATTGCTGGTGTTCCCAGGTCCACTCTGACCCGGGGTGTTAGCACCTGTTAGGGTCCCAGCTATGGGCAAATAATTAATCACCCAACCAGTCCGCGTGCTGAGCAAGACGATGAATTATATCTGGCGTCCGGGGCAAGACAATAAACTTTATCCAACAGGAAGGCCTTTGATCAGGAAGTTTGAAGAGCGTGGAACCACCTCATAATTGCTGGTGTTCCCGGGGTGGCAGCACCTGTTAGGGTCCCAGCTATGGGCAAATAGTTAACCTCCCAAAAGGGGTCAAAACACTATGAGAGTATTAAAATAAGTTTTAATACCAGCAATCCATTTTCGAAGAAAAAATTGTTACCAGCAATACATTATTACCAGCAGTACATTTTTCAAAAAGAAAATATTACCAGAAATACTTTTCTGGAAAAAAAATATTTCTAGCAAAAAAAAAAACAAAAAAAACATGTCGGCATTAAATAACCCATTGTGGTTAATATACCCTAAAACAAAACAAACCGAACCAGAAAATTCAAATAGGTTTCTTCTATTTAAATATAATTGACAAAAATGACTATTATCTTTAACAATAGATATTTAAAAAAAATGATACCAGAATTTACCGAAATTAAACTACATGATTATTATCATTTTGGCACTAAAATGATTTCGTCATTTTTTCATCAATGGATCCTAGGTATATTTTTGAGCCAATTTATCCACGAATAGCAACCAAATTTGCGAAAGGATATTGTAATTTAACGGCCACTCGTGGAATGAGCCAAAAGCAGTGCCCAATCAGTGCCTTTGTAGAAGTCATATGGTACCCACTGTAGACTCCTATATAAAATCCGACTCCCAGAATTCGGCCTCTTTTTCGTTCGCTTTCCTTTGTGGGTGACTATTAGCCTTGACCTGTCGACTTGTGTCTTGCACCCTGCGTGACGGATTAACTTTTACTCAAGCCCTAGACGGCCAGATTGAAGCATCTGCCGCTATGGATATGTGCGACGCCCAACCCGGATACGAGCCTGCAGCCCTGAGGAAGGTAAGACTGCTCCCTAGAAGCCCACTACGACCGCTACAGATTGACCAGTTACGAGGACGAATCTTCATGTAAGCTAAGTCTGCTAACGCACTTTGATTGCAAACACATATATAACCTTTTTTCCTTGAAGTAAATTAATTGAACTCAAACGGTTGTTGTGTTTCCTTTCTTCAAAATCTGTCATTCCAATTTGCCTTGTTCTGAACTCGTCCGACTTGGGTTTTTATCTTAAATAATTTTCGGCGGCAAAAATCCTCACAAGGATATACGAACATTATAAAAAATGATCATTAAAACTAATAGATACAAAATGTCTATGGTTTTAATAATAGATGTCTAAAAGAAGAATTTTCTTCATATTAGGGACTTATTTTCCATTCACTAGTCTTTAGCCTTTCTTCATTTAATATGACGTCATTCCATGTCCCCGAAAATTACTAAAAGATAGTTGATAAATTATCAGAACCAGTGAAATCATCAACTGTGCCAAGAAGAAAAAAAGGGTTGCCAAATCGAACTGAATCGATTGGTATGTTCGTGACTTTTCCTATTAGTATGAAGAAGGCTGTACAATTGATCGGCTGAAATATTGTGCTAACAACACCAGTAGCACGTTCAGTTATTCGAACTGTTTCTCTCGCCATCTTTTTCATGTGACGGGTTTTCTTTCAAACGCTTTTCATTAAATTTCTGTCAAATTGCATCATGTTTTGTTTTTTTTCTTTTTTATCTAAATCTTTACATATTTTTTCGATAATTTCTCTTTACCATTTTTAATCTTTCTTTCTGAAATGGCCTTATCTCCCCAAATAGGGATGCCTGCGGAAGAACTTCCGTTTACACGTCATTTCCGGTCCCTAAGCAACCGTTTACCATATGACTCATCTTTTGCTAATTTTTAAAATATTTTTTATCTACTTTTGTTTATTTATTCATTTGTTTATTTGTCTTTTTACACCTTTTTCGCTTTGGCTTCCTTTCTCTGCTACAGATTTTTTTTTTTTTTTCATTAAATATATTTTTATTTTTTTGCGGGGGCGGGGTTGCATTTCACATGTTTTCATTGAGTTTTTCAATGATCTTCTTCACCACCGATTGTTCTGCTTTCTTTCTTATCTTTTTATTTCTTTCTTCGCACGATTCCTTAACTTTGGGTTTTTCTCGCCTCTTTCTCTTTTGAATTCTTTCTTTCTTTCTTTCTTTCTTTCTTCTACGACCAATATTCAACGAAGAATTATTATTAAGATTTAAAAATTCAGCGCATTTACTTCTCATTAACTGAACACTGCTTCTTCTTTACTACTACTACTACTACTACTACTACTACTAATACGATTACTGTTCTTTTTCTTTGTCTTCTTCTTTTCCTTTTATTTTTCTTTTCTTTTCTTAGTTTTCATTTTTCTTTTTGTCTTTTTTTCCTATCTCTTTTTATTCTTCTTCTTTCTTGTCGTTCTTCCGACTTCATTCACTTTCTTTTTCATTATTTTTAATCTTTTTTCTTTCTTTTTTTTTCTTCTTCTTCTTTCTTGTCGTTCTTCCGACTTCATTCACTTTCTTTTTCATTATTTTTAATCTTTTTTCTTTCTTTTCTTCTTCTTCTTCTTTCTTGTCGTTCTTCCGACTTCATTCACTTTCTTTTTCATTATTTTTAATCTTTTTTCTTTCTTTTCTTCTTCTTCTTCTTTCTTGTCGTTCTTCCGACTTCATTCACTTTCTTTTTCATTATTTTTAATCTTTTTTCTTTCTTTTTTTCTTCTTCTTCTTCTTTCTTGTCGTTCTTCCGACTTCATTCACTTTCTTTTTCATTATTTTTAATCTTTTTTCTTTCTTTTTTTCTTCTTCTTCTTCTTTCTTGTCGTTCTTCCGACTTCATTCACTTTCTTTTTCATTATTTTTAATCTTTTTTCTTTCTTTTCTTCTTCTTCTTCTTCTTTCTTGTCGTTCTTCCGACTTCATTCACTTTCTTTTTCATTATTTTTAATCTTTTTTCTTTCTTTTCTTCTTCTTCTTCTTCTTTCTTGTCGTTCTTCCGACTTCATTCACTTTCTTTTTCATTATTTTTAATCTTTTTTCTTTCTTTTTTTCTTCTTCTTCTTCTTTCTTGTCGTTCTTCCGACTTCATTCACTTTCTTTTTCATTATTTTTAATCTTTTTTCTTTCTTTTCTTCTTCTTCTTCTTTCTTGTCGTTCTTCCGACTTCATTCACTTTCTTTTTCATTATTTTTAATCTTTTTTCTTTCTTTTTTTCTTCTTCTTCTTCTTTCTTGTCGTTCTTCCGACTTCATTCACTTTCTTTTTCATTATTTTTAATCTTTTTTCTTTCTTTTCTTCTTCTTCTTCTTCTTTCTTGTCGTTCTTCCGACTTCATTCACTTTCTTTTTCATTATTTTTAATCTTTTTTCTTTCTTTTCTTCTTCTTCTTCTTCTTCTTTCTTGTCGTTCTTCCGACTTCATTCACTTTCTTTTTCATTTTTTTTAATCTTTTTTCTTTCTTTTCTTCTTCTTCTTCTTCTTCTTCTTTCTTGTCGTTCTTCCGACTTCATTCACTTTCTTTTTCATTATTTTTAATCTTTTTTCTTTCTTTTCTTCTTCTTCTTATTCTTTCTTGTCGTTCTTCCGACTTCATTCACTTTCTTTTTCATTATTTTTAATCTTTTTTCTTTCTTTTTTTCTTCTTCTTCTTCTTTCTTGTCGTTCTTCCGACTTCATTCACTTTCTTTTTCATTTTTTTTAATCATTTTTCTTTCTTTTCTTCTTCTTCTTCTTCTTCTTTCTTGTCGTTCTTCCGACTTCATTCACTTTCTTTTTCATTATTTTTAATCTTTTTTCTTTCTTTTCTTCTTCTTCTTTCTTGTCGTTCTTCCGACTTCATTCACTTTCTTTTTCATTATTTTTAATCTTTTTTCTTTCTTTTCTTCTTCTTCTTCTTCTTTCTTGTCGTTCTTCCGACTTCATTCACTTTCTTTTTCATTATTTTTAATCTTTTTTCTTTCTTTTCTTCTTCTTCTTCTTCTTTCTTGTCGTTCTTCCGACTTCATTCACTTTCTTTTTCATTATTTTTAATCTTTTTTCTTTCTTTTCTTCTTCTTCTTCTTCTTTCTTGTCGTTCTTCCGACTTCATTCACTTTCTTTTTCATTATTTTTAATCTTTTTTCTTTCTTTTCTTCTTCTTCTTCTTCTTTCTTGTCGTTCTTCCGACTTCATTCACTTTCTTTTTCATTATTTTTAATCTTTTTTCTTTCTTTTTTTCTTCTTCTTTCTTGTCGTTCTTCCGACTTCATTCACTTTCTTTTTCATTATTTTTAATCTTTTTTCTTTCTTTTCTTCTTCTTCTTCTTCTTCTTCTTTCTTGTCGTTCTTCCGACTTCATTCACTTTCTTTTTCATTATTTTTAATCTTTTTTCTTTCTTTTTTTCTTCTTCTTCTTCTTTCTTGTCGTTCTTCCGACTTCATTCACTTTCTTTTTCATTATTTTTAATCTTTTTTCTTTCTTTTCTTCTTCTTCTTCTTCTTTCTTGTCGTTCTTCCGACTTCATTCACTTTCTTTTTCATTATTTTTAATCTTTTTTCTTTCTTTTTTTCTTCTTCTTCTTCTTTCTTGTCGTTCTTCCGACTTCATTCACTTTCTTTTTCATTTTTTTTAATCTTTTTTCTTTCTTTTCTTCTTCTTCTTCTTCTTTCTTGTCGTTCTTCCGACTTCATTCACTTTCTTTTTCATTATTTTTAATCTTTTTTCTTTCTTTTCTTCTTCTTCTTATTCTTTCTTGTCGTTCTTCCGACTTCATTCACTTTCTTTTTCATTATTTTTAATCTTTTTTCTTTCTTTTTTTCTTCTTCTTCTTCTTTCTTGTCGTTCTTCCGACTTCATTCACTTTCTTTTTCATTTTTTTTAATCATTTTTCTTTCTTTTCTTCTTCTTCTTCTTCTTCTTTCTTGTCGTTCTTCCGACTTCATTCACTTTCTTTTTCATTATTTTTAATCTTTTTTCTTTCTTTTCTTCTTCTTCTTTCTTGTCGTTCTTCCGACTTCATTCACTTTCTTTTTCATTATTTTTAATCTTTTTTCTTTCTTTTCTTCTTCTTCTTCTTCTTTCTTGTCGTTCTTCCGACTTCATTCACTTTCTTTTTCATTTTTTTTAATCATTTTTCTTTCTTTTCTTCTTCTTCTTCTTCTTTCTTGTCGTTCTTCCGACTTCATTCACTTTCTTTTTCATTATTTTTAATCTTTTTTCTTTCTTTTTTTCTTCTTCTTCTTCTTTCTTGTCGTTCTTCCGACTTCATTCACTTTCTTTTTCATTATTTTTAATCTTTTTTCTTTCTTTTCTTCTTCTTCTTCTTCTTTCTTGTCGTTCTTCCGACTTCATTCACTTTCTTTTTCATTATTTTTAATCTTTTTTCTTTCTTTTTTTCTTCTTCTTCTTCTTTCTTGTCGTTCTTCCGACTTCATTCACTTTCTTTTTCATTTTTTTTAATCATTTTTCTTTCTTTCCTTCTTCTTCTTCTTCTTTCTTGCCGTTCTTCCGACTTCATTCACTTTCTTTTTCATTTTTTTTAATCTTTTTTCTTTCTTTTCTTCTTCTTCTTCTTCTTTCTTGTCGTTCTTCCGACTTCATTCACTTTCTTTTTCATTATTTTTAATCTTTTTTCTTTCTTTTCTTCTTCTTCTTTCTTGTCGTTCTTCCGACTTCATTCACTTTCTTTTTCATTATTTTTAATCTTTTTTCTTTCTTTTCTTCTTCTTCTTCTTTCTTGTCGTTCTTCCGACTTCATTCACTTTCTTTTTCATTTTTTTTAATCTTTTTTCTTTCTTTTCTTCTTCTTCTTCTTCTTCTTTCTTGTCGTTCTTCCGACTTCATTCACTTTCTTTTTCATTATTTTTAAACTTTTTTCTTTCTTTTCTTCTTCTTCTTCTTCTTTCTTGTCGTTCTTCCGACTTCATTCACTTTCTTTTTCATTTTTTTTAATCTTTTTTCTTTCTTTTTTTCTTCTTCTTCTTCTTTCTTGTCGTTCTTCCGACTTCATTCACTTTCTTTTTCATTATTTTTAATCTTTTTTCTTTCTTTTCTTCTTCTTCTTCTTCTTTCTTGTCGTTCTTCCGACTTCATTCACTTTCTTTTTCATTATTTTTAATCTTTTTTCTTTCTTTTCTTCTTCTTCTTCTTCTTTCTTGTCGTTCTTCCGACTTCATTCACTTTCTTTTTCATTATTTTTAATCTTTTTTCTTTCTTTTCTTCTTCTTCTTCTTCTTTCTTGTCGTTCTTCCGACTTCATTCACTTTCTTTTTCATTATTTTTAATCTTTTTTCTTTCTTTTCTTCTTCTTCTTCTTCTTTCTTGTCGTTCTTCCGACTTCATTCACTTTCTTTTTCATTATTTTTAATCTTTTTTCTTTCTTTTTTTCTTCTTCTTCTTCTTTCTTGTCGTTCTTCCGACTTCATTCACTTTCTTTTTCATTTTTTTTAATCATTTTTCTTTCTTTCCTTCTTCTTCTTCTTCTTTCTTGTCGTTCTTCCGACTTCATTCACTTTCATTTTCATTTTTTTTAATCATTTTTCTTTCTTTTCTTCTTCTTCTTCTTCTTTCTTGTCGTTCTTCCGACTTCATTCACTTTCTTTTTCATTATTTTTAATCTTTTTTCTTTCTTTTCTTCTTCTTCTTTCTTGTCGTTCTTCCGACTTCATTCACTTTCTTTTTCATTATTTTTAATCTTTTTTCTTTCTTTTCTTCTTCTTCTTCTTCTTTCTTGTCGTTCTTCCGACTTCATTCACTTTCTTTTTCATTTTTTTTAATCTTTTTTCTTTCTTTTCTTCTTCTTCTTCTTCTTTCTTGTCGTTCTTCCGACTTCATTCACTTTCTTTTTCATTATTTTTAATCTTTTTTCTTTCTTTTCTTCTTCTTCTTCTTCTTTCTTGTCGTTCTTCCGACTTCATTCACTTTCTTTTTCATTATTTTTAATCTTTTTTCTTTCTTTTCTTCTTCTTCTTTCTTGTCGTTCTTCCGACTTCATTCACTTTCTTTTTCATTATTTTTAATCTTTTTTCTTTCTTTTCTTCTTCTTCTTCTTCTTTCTTGTCGTTCTTCCGACTTCATTCACTTTCTTTTTCATTTTTTTTAATCTTTTTTCTTTCTTTTCTTCTTCTTCTTCTTCTTTCTTGTCGTTCTTCCGACTTCATTCACTTTCTTTTTCATTATTTTTAATCTTTTTTCTTTCTTTTCTTCTTCTTCTTCTTCTTTCTTGTCGTTCTTCCGACTTCATTCACTTTCTTTTTCATTATTTTTAATCTTTTTTCTTTCTTTTTTTCTTCTTCTTCTTCTTTCTTGTCGTTCTTCCGACTTCATTCACTTTCTTTTTCATTATTTTTAATCTTTTTTCTTTCTTTTCTTCTTCTTCTTCTTCTTTCTTGTCGTTCTTCCGACTTCATTCACTTTCTTTTTCATTATTTTTAATCTTTTTTCTTTCTTTTCTTCTTCTTCTTTCTTGTCGTTCTTCCGACTTCATTCACTTTCTTTTTCATTATTTTTAATCTTTTTTCTTTCTTTTCTTCTTCTTCTTCTTCTTTCTTGTCGTTCTTCCGACTTCATTCACTTTCTTTTTCATTTTTTTTAATCTTTTTTCTTTCTTTTCTTCTTCTCCTTCTTCTTTCTTGTCGTTCTTCCGACTTCATTCACTTTCTTTTTCATTATTTTTAATCTTTTTTCTTTCTTTTCTTCTTCTTCTTCTTCTTTCTTGTCGTTCTTCCGACTTCATTCACTTTCTTTTTCATTTTTTTTAATCATTTTTCTTTCTTTTCTTCTTCTTCTTCTTCTTCTTTCTTGTCGTTCTTCCGACTTCATTCACTTTCTTTTTCATTATTTTTAATCTTTTTTCTTTCTTTTCTTCTTCTTCTTTCTTGTCGTTCTTCCGACTTCATTCACTTTCTTTTTCATTATTTTTAATCTTTTTTCTTTCTTTTCTTCTTCTTCTTCTTCTTTCTTGTCGTTCTTCCGACTTCATTCACTTTCTTTTTCATTATTTTTAATCTTTTTTCTTTCTTTTCTTCTTCTTCTTCATTCTTGTCGTTCTTCCGACTTCATTCACTTTCTTTTTCATTATTTTTAATCTTTTTTCTTTCTTTTCTTCTTCTTCTTCTTCTTTCTTGTCGTTCTTCCGACTTCATTCACTTTCTTTTTCATTATTTTTAATCTTTTTTCTTTCTTTTCTTCTTCTTCTTCTTCTTTCTTGTCGTTCTTCCGACTTCATTCACTTTCTTTTTCATTATTTTTAATCTTTTTTCTTTCTTTTTTTCTTCTTCTTCTTCTTTCTTGTCGTTCTTCCGACTTCATTCACTTTCTTTTTCATTTTTTTTAATCATTTTTCTTTCTTTTCTTCTGCTTCTTCTTCTTCTTTCTTGTCGTTTTTCCGACTTCATTCACTTTCTTTTTCATTATTTTTAATCATTTTTCTTTCTTTTCTTCTTCTTCTTCTTTCTTGTCGTTCTTCCGACTTCATTCACTTTCTTTTTCATTATTTTTAATCTTTTTTCTTTCTTTTCTTCTTCTTCTTCTTCTTTCTTGTCGTTCTTCCGACTTCATTCACTTTCTTTTTCATTATTTTTAATCTTTTTTCTTTCTTTTCTTCTTCTTCTTCTTCTTTCTTGTCGTTCTTCCGACTTCATTCACTTTCTTTTTCATTATTTTTAATCTTTTTTCTTTCTTTTCTTCTTCTTCTTCTTCTTTCTTGTCGTTCTTCCGACTTCATTCACTTTCTTTTTCATTATTTTTAATCTTTTTTCTTTCTTTTTTTCTTCTTCTTCTTCTTTCTTGTCGTTCTTCCGACTTCATTCACTTTCTTTTTCATTATTTTTAATCTTTTTTCTTTCTTTTCTTCTTCTTCTTCTTCTTCTTTCTTGTCGTTCTTCCGACTTCATTCACTTTCTTTTTTATTATTTTTAATCTTTTTTCTTTCTTTTTTTCTTCTTCTTCTTCTTTCTTGTCGTTCTTCCGACTTCATTCACTTTCTTTTTCATTATTTTTAATCTTTTTTCTTTCTTTTCTTCTTCTTCTTCTTCTTTCTTGTCGTTCTTCCGACTTCATTCACTTTCTTTTTCATTATTTTTAATCTTTTTTCTTTCTTTTCTTCTTCTTCTTCTTCTTTCTTGTCGTTCTTCCGACTTCATTCACTTTCTTTTTCATTATTTTTAATCTTTTTTCTTTCTTTTTTTCTTCTTCTTCTTTCTTGTCGTTCTTCCGACTTCATTCACTTTCTTTTTCATTTTTTTTAATCATTTTTCTTTCTTTTCTTCTTCTTCTTCTTCTTTCTTGTCGTTCTTCCGACTTCATTCACTTTCTTTTTCATTATTTTTAATCTTTTTTCTTTCTTTTCTTCTTCTTCTTTCTTGTCGTTCTTCCGACTTCATTCACTTTCTTTTTCATTATTTTTAATCTTTTTTCTTTCTTTTCTTCTTCTTCTTCTTCTTTCTTGTCGTTCTTCCGACTTCATTCACTTTCTTTTTCATTTTTTTTAATCTTTTTTCTTTCTTTTCTTCTTCTTCTTCTTCTTTCTTGTCGTTCTTCCGACTTCATTCACTTTCTTTTTCATTATTTTTAATCTTTTTTCTTTCTTTTCTTCTTCTTCTTCTTCTTTCTTGTTGTTCTTCCGACTTCATTCACTTTCTTTTTCATTATTTTTAATCTTTTTTCTTTCTTTTTTTCTTCTTCTTCTTCTTTCTTGTCGTTCTTCCGACTTCATTCACTTTCTTTTTCATTTTTTTTAATCATTTTTCTTTCTTTTCTTCTTCTTCTTCTTCTTCTTTCTTGTCGTTCTTCCGACTTCATTCACTTTCTTTTTCATTATTTTTAATCTTTTTTCTTTCTTTTCTTCTTCTTCTTTCTTGTCGTTCTTCCGACTTCATTCACTTTCTTTTTCATTATTTTTAATCTTTTTTCTTTCTTTTCTTCTTCTTCTTCTTCTTTCTTGTCGTTCTTCCGACTTCATTCACTTTCTTTTTCATTATTTTTAATCTTTTTTCTTTCTTTTCTTCTTCTTCTTCTTTCTTGTCGTTCTTCCGACTTCATTCACTTTCTTTTTCCTTATTTTTAATCTTTTTTCTTTCTTTTCTTCTTCTTCTTCTTTTTCTTTCTTGTCGTTCTTCCGACTTCATTCACTTTCTTTTTCATTATTTTTAATCTTTTTTCTTTCTTTTCTTCTTCTTCTTCTTCTTCTTCTTTCTTGTCGTTCTTCCGACTTCATTCACTTTCTTTTTCATTATTTTTAATCTTTTTTCTTTCTTTTTTTCTTCTTCTTCTTCTTTCTTGTCGTTCTTCCGACTTCATTCACTTTTTTTTTCATTATTTTTAATCTTTTTTCTTTCTTTTCTTCTTCTTCTTCTTCTTTCTTGTCGTTCTTCCGACTTCATTCACTTTCTTTTTCATTATTTTTAATCTTTTTTCTTTCTTTTCTTCTTCTTCTTCTTCTTTCTTGTCGTTCTTCCGACTTCATTCACTTTCTTTTTCATTATTTTTAATCTTTTTTCTTTCTTTTCTTCTTCTTCTTCTTTCTTGTCGTTCTTCCGACTTCATTCACTTTCTTTTTCATTATTTTTAATCTTTTTTCTTTCTTTTCTTCTTCTTCTTCTTCTTTCTTGTCGTTCTTCCGACTTCATTCACTTTCTTTTTCATTATTTTTAATCTTTTTTCTTTCTTTTTTTCTTCTTCTTCTTCTTTCTTGTCGTTCTTCCGACTTCATTCACTTTCTTTTTCATTTTTTTTAATCATTTTTCTTTCTTTCTTTCTTCTTCTTCTTCTTTCTTGTCGTTCTTCCGACTTCATTCACTTTCTTTTTCATTTTTTTTAATCATTTTTCTTTCTTTTCTTCTTCTTCTTCTTCTTTCTTGTCGTTCTTCCGACTTCATTCACTTTCTTTTTCATTATTTTTAATCTTTTTTCTTTCTTTTCTTCTTCTTCTTTCTTGTCGTTCTTCCGACTTCATTCACTTTCTTTTTCATTTTTTTCAATCTTTATTCTTTCTTTTCTTCTTCTTCTTCTTTCTCGTCGTTCTTCCGACTTCATTCACTTTCTTTTTCATTATTTTTAATCTTTTTTCTTTCTTTTCTTCTTCTTCTTCTTCTTTCTTGTCGTTCTTCCGACTTCATTCACTTTCTTTTTCATTATTTTTAATCTTTTTTCTTTCTTTTTTTCTTCTTCTTCTTCTTTCTTGTCGTTCTTCCGACTTCATTCACTTTCTTTTTCATTTTTTTTAATCATTTTTCTTTCTTTTCTTCTTCTTCTTCTTCTTTCTTGTCGTTCTTCCGACTTCATTCACTTTCTTTTTCATTATTTTTAATCTTTTTTCTTTCTTTTCTTCTTCTTCTTTCTTGTCGTTCTTCCGACTTCATTCACTTTCTTTTTCATTATTTTTAATCTTTTTTCTTTCTTTTCTTCTTCTTCTTCTTCTTTCTTGTCGTTCTTCCGACTTCATTCACTTTCTTTTTCATTTTTTTTAATCGTTTTTCGTTCTTTTCTTCTTCTTCTTCTTCTTTCTTGTCGTTCTTCCGACTTCATTCACTTTCTTTTTCATTATTTTTAATCTTTTTTCTTTCTTTTCTTCTTCTTCTTCTTCTTTCTTGTCGTTCTTCCGACTTCATTCACTTTCTTTTTCATTATTTTTAATCTTTTTTCTTTCTTTTTTTCTTCTTCTTCTTCTTTCTTGTCGTTCTTCCGACTTCATTCACTTTCTTTTTCATTATTTTTAATCTTTTTTCTTTCTTTTCTTCTTCTTCTTCTTCTTTCTTGTCGTTCTTCCGACTTCATTCACTTTCTTTTTCATTATTTTTTATCTTTTTTCTTTCTTTTCTTCTTCTTCTTCTTCTTTCTTGTCGTTCTTCCGACTTCATTCACTTTCTTTTTCATTATTTTTAATCTTTTTTCTTTCTTTTCTTCTTCTTCTTCTTCTTTCTTGTCGTTCTTCCGACTTCATTCACTTTCTTTTTCATTATTTTTAATCTTTTTTCTTTCTTTTCTTCTTCTTCTTCTTCTTTCTTGTCGTTCTTCCGACTTCATTCACTTTCTTTTTCATTATTTTTAATCTTTTTCTTTCTTTTTTTCTTCTTCTTCTTCTTTCTTGTCGTTCTTCCGACTTCATTCACTTTCTTTTTCATTGTTTTTAATCATTTTTCTTTCTTTTCTTCTTCTTCTTCTTCTTTCTTGTCGTTCTTCCGACTTCATTCACTTTCTTTTTCATTATTTTTAATCTTTTTTCTTTCTTTTCTTCTTCTTCTTCTTCTTCTTTCTTGTCGTTCTTCCGACTTCATTCACTTTCTTTTTCATTTTTTTTAATCATTTTTCTTTCTTTTCTTCTTCTTCTTCTTTCTTGTCGTTCTTCCGACTTCATTCACTTTCTTTTTCATTTTTTTTAATCATTTTTCTTTCTTTTCTTCTTCTTCTTCTTTCTTGTCGTTCTTCCGACTTCATTCACTTTCTTTTTCATTTTTTTTAATCATTTTTCTTTCTTTCCTTCTTCTTCTTCTTCTTCTTCTTCTTCTTATTGTTATTAGTTTTCTTTGTCTTATTTATTTTTTATTTTTGCTTTCTCTTTCCAATTCTTTCACTTATATTTGTCTTCCTTTCTTCTTTTGTTTTCCATTTTTTCTTTGTTTTGCCATATCTCTTGGTCTTTATCGTCTTTCTTTTTCTTTTTACCGTCTTTCTTCAATCTCTTTCTTTCTCCTTTCTCCTTTCTCCTTTTTCCTTCTTTCAATTATTTTTTCCATACCTAAAGGATTTCCATTGTGTCAAACCCAGCGTTTAACTAGCCTTTAAACATATTCATATTTACGTGTTCATAAGCTAAACACATCATAGACTGACAACAAAACAAGGTTTGCAATTGTCGCTTTATTTTTAACGCCTACGACTCCAGATCCCAGTGCTCGGATTAAAACTCCTAATTTTTAACATTATTACAAATGATCCTTCTCATTATTATCTTTAAGGCTGTATATTCTATAACCTTGTTACAACTGTACTTGTCCCTTCCCTTCGTTAATTTGCACGACCGTCACGCCCTGCCAATACCTCATAAATAATGGACTATTCCGTTTTGATCGCTTGGAAAGAGGGGGAAACGACACTACTTGGTTTCAGTGAGAAAATGAAAGAAAGAAGGGGAGATAGAAGTGGAAAGAGAGAATTTAAGTTGATAAGAACAGATATTACACGTTCCCCAAACAGCCGAGAGTGCTTGATGACCGGTAAAAGCGGCATTATTCAGAGGCGCAGTATCAAGCAGCAGAAACCGAGCAAGGCAATCGCCAAAATTCCAGTTACCATAAATTAAATGACAGTCTGCTGAATTATTTTTAAATTATTATTACGAAAAAGGTTTATAAGACGGGATTTGGCAAGTCGTTATCATTATTGGCATTTATATTATACATCATCATCTTCAGGATCATCATCCTCTTCCCCGTTATCATAATCATCACCATCCCCCCCCCTCAGGATCATCATCCCCCTCTTCATCCTCCTCCTCAGGTTCATTATCTTCCTCATCATCTTCATGATCTACATCCTCCTCATCATCATCAGGATCATCACCATTCTTCTCCTCCTCCTCCTCCCCCTCCTCCTCATCATCATCATCATCCTCATCATCCTCTTCCTGCTCATCTCATGAGGATCATGATAAATATCGTCCTCATGATCAGGATCCTCCTCTCCTCATCATCATCCTCGTCCTCTCCCTCAGTATCATCCTCCTCCTCCTAATGATCTACATCCTCCTCCTCCACTGGATCATCATCATCCTCATTATCATCATCTTTATGGTCATTCTCCTCCTCCTCCACCTCCTCCTCCTCCTCCTCCTCCTCATCCTCTCTCTCAGTATCATCCTCCTCATCTTAATGATCTACATCCTCTTCCTCCTCCTCTGGATCATCATCATCATCCCCATTATTATCATCTTTGTGATCATCATCCTCCTCCTCATCATCATCATGATCATCATACTCCTACCCCCTCATCATCGTCATCCTCCTCCTCTTTATCCTCATCATCATGATCATCATCATCCGCTTCCTCTTCCTCATGCTTACTGTCATTATCTTCTTCGCTGAATTACTTTGTCTCTTTGTTCTTTCTTTGCAAATATTGTAGACTGATGCAATTCCCCTGAAGGGTATTTGCTTTCATTAAGAGAAAAAAAAGTTATTCCTCCATTGTTTCAATTCCTTTGTGAAATAAAAGAATGCACTCTCTCTCTCTCTCTCTCTCTCTCTCTCTCTCTCTCTCTCTCTCCCTCATATATATATATATATATGTCTAGGAGTAAATCACCAAAACATACGATTAAAAGAACACGGAGCATGCATACGAAGGGACACTGACTTCATTGACATAATCAGATAAACCGTTTCAAATGAGTGTCATTTCGACGGAGCAATTTTTGGTAAACACGACACACATAACAATAGTTTGTTCGTGACCTTTTGATATTTTATAGATATTCCTTTATTTTATGTCATTTCAACAAAAACAATTAGGAATATGGCTCATTTATTTTAGTTTCATTATCTAAGTTTGGTGGTAGTAAATACCACACAAAAAGCTGAAGAGATAATAGAAACGTAGGACTTCTGCGTCATATCAGTCTTCCTCTATGACAGTGAAGGCTGGACAATTTTTGATAGATCTAGACAATCAAAAATCAATAAACGTGTGGTTGTAGAGAAGGAGACAGAGAAGATTATGGACAGAGGGTTGGAAGTAAAGTTTAAGCAAAATGGAAACAATAAAAGCACTTGTAATTAAAATCTTGAAATTTCTGGACGCATAATGAGGAAAACCGGCTGAGAAAATTTGAAACGCATAAGAAATACCGAAGATAAGACGAAAAAAAGTGAGTTAGAATTTAAAAGAGTTTTCCAAATGTATGGTAAAACATAGAATGGGAGGGATTTTGAGACGAAAAATATTGCAAAGAGCTACAAAAGGAGGCTGTCCTGGGTGAGACGATAAACTACATCTGACACCTGGGTAAGACGATAAACTACATCCGCCTCCTGGGTGAGAAGATAAAATTTATCCGCCACCTGGTTGAGACGATAAACTACATCCACCTCCTGGATGAGATGATAAACTATATCAGTCTCTTGGGTGAGATGTAAACTGCATCAGCCTCCTGAGTGAGAAGATAAAATATACCAGCCTCCTGGGTAAGACGATAAAATACATCCGCCTCCTGGGTAAGACGATAAACTACATCAGACTCTTGGGTGAGAAGATAAAATACATCAGACACTTGGGTGAGACGATAAACTACATCTGCCTCCTGGGTGACATAAAGAAGTACATACGCACTTGGCTAAGAAGATAAAAAACATCCACCACTTGGGTGAGACGATAAACTACATCAGCCATTTGGGTGAGACGATAAACTACATTTGCCTTTTGGGTGAGACGATAAACTACATCAGCCTTTTGGGTGAGACGATAAACTACATCAGCCATTTGGGTGAGACGATAAACTACATCAGCCTTTTGGGTGAGACGATAAACTATATCTGCCTATGGGTGAGGAAATAAACTACATCAGCCTCTTGGGTGAGACGATAAATTACATCAGCCTCTTGTGTGAGATGATACATTACATCAGCCTCCTGGGTGGGACATTAAACTACATCAACCTCATGGGTGAGACGATAAACTACATCAACTTCATGGGAGATAATAATAAACTACATCAGCCTCTTGGGTGAGACGATAAAATACATCAGCCTCTTGAGTGAGACGATAAACTGCATCAGCCTCTTGGGTGAGACAATATAATGCAGAAGCCACTTGGCAGAGACGATAAACTACACCTGCCTCTTGGGTGAGACGATAAAATACATCAGCCACTTGGGTGAGACGATAATCTACGTCAGCATTTTGGGCGAGATGCTAAATTACATCAGACTCTTGTATGAGACGATAAACTACATCAACCACTTGGGTGAGACGATAAAATACATCAGCCACTTGGGTGAGACGATGAAATATATCTGCATTTTGGGTGAGACGATAAACTACATCAGCCCCTTGGGTAAGATGATAAGCTACATCAGCTTCTGGGGTGAGATGATAAAATACATCAGCCTCTTGGGTGAGACGAGAAACTCTATCCGCCTCCTGGGAGAGAAAAAAAACTGCATCAGCGTATTGGGTGAGAAAATAAACTACATCCCCCTCCTGGTTTAGAAGATAAACTAAATCAGCCTCTTAGGTAAGACTTTAAACTACATATGCCTCCTGGGTGAGAGGATAAACTACATCTGCCTCCTGTGTGACATGAAGAAGTACATCAGCATTTTGGTGAGAAGATAAACTACATCAATCACTTGGGTTAGACATCAGCATTTTGGGTGAGACGATAAACTATATCTGCCTCTTGGGTGAGACGATAAACTGCAACAGCCTGTTGAGAGAGACGAAAAATTACATCCGCCTCTTGGGTAAGACTACATCTGCTTCCGAGTGAGGAAATAAACTACATCAGCGACTTGGGTAAGAAGATAAAATGCATTCGAGTCCTGGGTGAGATAATAAATTACATCAGCCTCTTGGGTGAGATGATAAAGTGCATCAGCCTCTGGTGTGAGACGATAAAATACCCCAGCCTCTTGTGCGAGACGATAAACTACATACTCCTCCTGGGTTAGACGATAAACTACATTAGCCTCTTGGGTTAGACAATAAAATACAGCAGCCAATTGGCTGAGACGATAAACTGCATCTGTCTCCTGGGTGAGACGATAAACACCATCCACCTCCTGGACAAGATAAACTACATCCGCATCCTGGGTGAGACCATAAACGACATCAGCGTCTTGGGTGAGAAGATAAACTACATCTGACACCTGGATGAGAAGATAAATTAAATCAGCCTCTTGGGGCAGACGATAAAGTACATCAGCCTCTTGGGCAAGACGAGAAACTATATCCGCCTGCTGAGTGAGACAAAAAACTGCATCAGACTCTTTGGTGAGACGATAAAATTCATCCGCCTCCTGTGTGAGACAATAAACTACATCAGTCTCTTGAATGAGACTATTAACTACCACAGCCTCTTGGGTGAGATGATAAACTACATCAGCCTCTTGGCTGAGAAAATAAAATACATCTGTCTCCTGGGTGAGACGATAAACTACGTCAGCCTCTTGGGTGAGATGATAAACTACATCTGCCTCTTTGGTGAGATGATAAACTACATAAGCCTCCTCGGTGAGACGATAAACTAAATCTGCCCCTTGGGTGAGAAGATGAAATACATCAGAAACTTGAGTTAGACGATAAACTACATCTGCCTCCTAGGTGACATAAAGAAGTACATACGCATTTGGCTAAGAAGATAAAAAAACATCCACCACATGGGTGAGACTATAAACTACTTCAGCTTTTTGGGTGAGACGATAAATTACATCCGCCTTCTGGGTAAGACGATAAAATAGTTCTGCCTCTCGGTGAGGAAATAAACTACATCAGCCTCCTGGGTGAGAAGGTAAAATACATCCGGGTCATGGGTGAGACGTTAAACTACATCAGCCTCGTGTGAGATGATACATTACATCAGCCTTCTGGGTGAGATGATAAACTACATCCGCCTCAAGGGTGAGATGATAAACTACATCCGCCTCAAGGGTGAGATGATAAACTACATCCGCCTCAAGGGTGAGATGATAAACTACATCCGCCTCATGGGTGAGATGATAAACTACATCCGCCTCATGGGTGAGATGATAAACTACATCCGCCTCAAGGGTGAGATGATAAACTACATCCGCCTCAAGGGTGAGATGATAAACTACATCCGCCTCAAGGGTGAGATGATAAACTACATCCGCCTCATGGGTGAGATGATAAACTACATCCGCCTCATGGGTGAGATGATAAACTACATCCGCCTCAAGGGTGAGATGATAAACTACATCCGCCTCAAGGGTGAGATGATAAACTACATCCGCCTCATGGGTGAGATGATAAAATACATCAGCCTCTTGTCTGAGGCGATAAACTGCATCTGCCTCTTTGGAGAGACGATAAACCATATCAGTCTCTTGGGTGAAACGATAAACTATATTCACCTTCTGGGTGAGACGATAAATTACATCAGCCTCTTGGGTGAGATGATAAACTACATCCGCCTCAAGGGTGAGATGATAAACTACATCCGCCTCATGGGTGAGATGATAAACTACATCCGCCTCATGGGTGAGATGATAAAATACATCAGCCTCTTGTCTGAGGCGATAAACTGCATCTGCCTCTTTGGAGAGACGATAAACCATATCAGCCTCTTGGGTGAAACGATAAACTATGTTCACCTTCTGGGTGAGATGATAAATTACATCAGCCTCTTGGGTGAGACGATAAAATACATCAGGCTCTTGGGTGAGACGATAAAATACATCTGCCTCAAGGGTGAGATGATAAACTACATCCGCCTCATGGGTGAGATGATAAACTACATCCGCCTCAAGGTTGAGATGATAAACTACATCCGCCTCAAGGTTGAGATGATAAACTACATCCGCCTCATGGGTGAGATGATAAACTACATCCGCCTCAAGGGTGAGATGATAAACTACATCCGCCTCAAGGGTGAGATGATAAACTACATCCGCCTCATGGGTGAGATGATAAAATACATCAGCCTCTTGTCTGAGGCGATAAACTGCATCTGCCTCTTTGGAGAGACGATAAACCATATCAGTCTCTTGGGTGAAACGATAAACTATATTCACCTTCTGGGTGAGACGATAAATTACATCAGCCTCTTGGGTGAGATGATAAACTACATCCGCCTCAAGGGTGAGATGATAAACTACATCCGCCTCATGGGTGAGATGATAAACTACATCCGCCTCATGGGTGAGATGATAAGCTACATCCGCCTCAAGGGTGAGTTGATAAACTACATCCGCCTCAAGGGTGAGATGATAAACTACATCCGCCTCAAGGGTAAGATGATAAACTACATCCGCCTCATGGGTGAGATGATAAAATACATCAGCCTCTTGTCTGAGGAGATAAACTACACCTGCCTCTTTGGTGAGACGATAAACCATATCAGCCTCTTGGGTGAAACGATAAACTATATTCACCTTCTGGGTGAGACGATAAATTATATCAGCCTCTTGGGTCAGATGATAAACTACATCTGCCTCTTGGGTGAGACGATAAAATACATCTGCCTCTTGTGTCAGACGATAAACTACAACAGCCTCTTGGGTGAGATGATACACTACATCACCCTATGAGTTAGAAGATTAACTATATCAGCCTATATCAGCCTCTTGGGTGAGATGATGTTATGGTCCGGTTCCTTGTACAACGGGGATAGTCCAAGGGAGAAACAATAAAGAAAACTTGAAGACGGATATAGAATAAACAGGAATATATAGAGAGTGTTAGAAAAGTGTTAGTACGAACATCAGGTTTATTAGTAATTGTCTGAAACGAGACTCTGTTCCGGACTGCCTCTGACACGACTGACTGACTCCTGACGGACTTCACTCCAGACTTCAGACTGAACTCTAGACTTCAGAGGGAACTCTAGACTTCAGACGTAACTCTTGACTTCAGACGGAACTCTCTGCTTCCTCTTGAGGCGCAATATTTATTACGTATGGAATAGTCCATTATGTTCTGATGGGTAAGGTACCATAACAGCCTCTTGGGTGACAAGATAAACTAGATCAGCCACTTCATTGGGACAATATACTACGACAGCTTCTTTGGTGAGACAATAAACTACACTAACCTCTTGTTGTTTTGCGTCATCCCCTCATTTCAGCCTTTTCGTCCTCTAAGATAAACCCAGGAAATAAATTTGATAAGATCTGGGTCGAAATCAGTCGTTTTAGTTTTTAGTTAAAATGCCATCAAAAACTTACTTATTCCCTGCTGATATATATATATATATATATATATATATATATATATATATATATATATATATATATATGTATGTGTGTGTGTGTGTGTGTGTGTGTGTGTGTGTGTGTCACTGTTTGTGCGTGTGGGTCACTGTTTGTGCGTGTGTGGACGGAAGGTTATCTTTAAGCATGAAACAAATTGTCGTCGCTTCGTGTATATGTGCATATATATATATGTATGTATGCATATATATATATATATATATATATATATATGTAAATATATGTATATATATGTTTATATATATGTATATATATGTATATGTATATTTATGTATATAAATATGTTTATATATATATATGTATATATATGTATTTTAAGACATTTTTGTATTTATATATTCTTTTTATAGATACAAGTATTTAAGTAAATGCTCTGTTTTATTCTAAACAGTATTAATTACATTTACCGGCCTGAATTATTATAAAACAGAGCGTTTACTTAAATATTTGTATGTATAAAAAAGAATGTATAAACATAAAAATGTCTTAAAATAAGTGTCGTACTTTGTCCATTTCATAATATATATATATATATATATATATATATATATATATATATATATATATATATATGTGTGTGTGTGTGTGTGTGTCTCTGTGTATGTAGTATTGTATAGTAAAGTAAATTTATTCAATAAAATCGCTATTTGCTTCAGCCACAGTCTCCAGATGTCTTTGGAACCTCCTGCAACTCTTGTGGACGGTCTCCTTGTTTCAGTTGGTGAATGTTGCCATAATCTTTGCCTTCAGTCAATCATTGGTATCAGAAGGAATTTTGTTAATCTCTCGCTAAAATGCGCTCCACACATAATAATCAAGGGGTTGCAGTCTGGGGAGTCAGGTGGCCAAGGGTGATGTAGTCGCAGAAATTGTCTGACAGACTTGTCTGATTTCTCCTCCATGTATCCCATAGTGTTGATTCCAGCAGCCACCCTCTTGACCCAGAGCAGCACTACCTCCTCAAGGAACTAGATGTAGGTCTTCGAGCTTCTGTTCCTTCGTAATCACCATTAGACTATTCCAACTTTTTTCCGAATCCTTTGCACTGTAATCAGATTGACACCCAAACTGTCTGAAAGGTTCGTATTGATGTTCGCGGCGCGAATGCCAAGCAGTACAGGATGCCGTTTCCAAATATCTGGCGGAGTGAATTGCGTCATCGCGTTTTTTCTCGCAGATGGTGCCCAACTCATCCTACCATAATGTGCAGTCGACAAAATCAAAGAACGCGCATGCACAAAATTAAAAATATAAAATGGCGATAATTTATCCATCTGACTCTCCCTCTCTTTCTCTCTCTCTCTCTCTCTCTCCATATATATATATATATATATATATATATATTAAAATTAATTATTTATGTTAAAAAATGAAATAGAAATTTCCTTACTCAAGAAAATAGTAGAAAGCTCAAAAATTAACAACGGCAGCTTGTCTTGAAAACTGGGAGCCAAATGGCAACAAAAAAGGAGAAAAGGAGAGAAAAGGAGTGAGTGTAAAATGAAAAAAACGACGAAAAAGACAAATAATCACATCATTCTACATGTACGCACATCCGCACTAATACACTATGACAAAGGATGGTCACACAGGTGCCAACGTACATACATCCGTACACACGTACACACGCACATATACACTATGAAAAGAAAGAAAAACAAAACAAAACTTGCACCAATGAAAAGAGCATCTAAAAAATAAATATTGAAAATATAAGCAGTCAATTGCTGATAACTTCTGACGAGTGGACGGAGTAATTACTGGAGGGTCCGTTTACAAAATTTTTGGAGTCGGAATGTTGACAGTCACATCAATCAGCGAAAAGACAAACTTTATATATATATATATATATATATATATATATATATATATATATATATATATATATATATATATGGGCAGCAATCTTTCCTTTATATATGCTTCATAGAATGTGAACTTTTTAATTATGTTTTTCTTACGCCCTTACAGTTTTTCTTTATTTTCATTTCGTTTTTTCCCTCTTAGTCCCATTCAATTATATTTACCCATTACTTGCAAGATATTTTTGCCAGAAATTCCTGCAAGTTTTAATGTGAAAAAGTTTTAGACTAACTCTTGAATCTGGTTCTCAGTAGAGTCAGTTTTCCGCATCAAAGCGTTGATCAGCGATCGAAAAACTTAATCATCATTTTGTGTAACATCATTTGAATGTAGCGGGTTGAGACTGAACAGACGAACCGAATTCCAATAGTTTCTTCCTCTGCTACATGCGGCTTTGCGTTTTCATATTGACGAGCAGAGGGCGCTTTCCAATTAGACTTTCATGGACGTATAAATTGTGTATTTAGTGTTACAATGCGTCTTAAGGACACTAAATGAATAATACCTGGATGTAATAAATAAAAGGCCCAAGAGTCAATCAAGGTAGAGGGTTAGGTTTGGTTTAGTTTGATTTGTTTTATGGTATATCAACCACAATAGGTTAATGCCGGCAAGATTTTTATTGCTGGTAATATTTTTTTCAAAAAATGTATTGCTGGTTATAATTTTTCCTTCAACATTCATTGCTAGTATTAAAAGCTATTTTTACACTTTTATAGTGTTTGGACCCCAGTTTGGGGGTGGGGTTAACTATTTACCTATAGCTGGGACCCTAACAAGTGCTACTGCCCCAGGTTAGAGTGAACCTAGGACACCAGCAATTAAGAGGCTCCTCAAAACCTTGCTCTCGGATGTAGTTTATCGTCTTACCCAGGACAGAATACCTGGATGATCTCACCACATGCAAAACATTGCCTTTCTTCCATGGCTCACGGTTTTTGGACTCGTCTGTGGATATTTATAATTGTTAATACACTGCCTTTTGCATCTAACATTTTTATTATCTGTCATATCGTATACACTCGGATATAAGCCGACTTTACGTACAGTGTGACCCCGAATTTTCTTTTTTATAAATTTTAACCGTTCCAGAAAAACTTACCTGTGTATAGTGCGCAACCGATCGCCGAAAACGCATGATTTTTAACCACATCAAAAAATTTACCTGTGTATAATGCGCAACCGATCACCGAAAATGCATGATCTTTAATCTCATCAACAAATTTACCCGTGTATAGTGCGCAACTGATCACCGAAAATGCATGATTTTTAACCTCATCAAAAAATTTACCGGTGTATAGTGTGCAACCGATCACTGAAAATGCATGATTTTTAACCTCATCAAAAATATTACCTGTGTATAGTGCGACGCACTATTTTTTGCGTAAAAAATGATAAAAAAAAACGCGCTATACTCGAGTATATATATGGTACTTTATTTAAAAAGAAGGCTGATACATTCGTCATTACAATTGTTTCTTCAAAAAGGAAATTACTGATGACTCAACCTAATATAATATTTGAGGTTGTCTTTCTGTCAGCTGCCGATGTGAATTAGAATAAAACCAAATAGGCTGATATTCTCATCGGTGCTGATAATCTGCAATTGAGTGCAGTTTCTTGTCAACTAAAAAGCCTGTATTAAGTGGGTACCCAGAGGGCTGGCAGGCTCTTAAAAGGCTGCCAGATTCTGTGAAGAACAAGGCGGTGGCGTCGGTCCAAGACTTGTTTGGGACCATAAAAGAGACTCTCGGAGGACTGTTTTACGATGATCATATGATGGATAAGAAAACAGACAAGAAACCTAAAATAGGCGCTTATAAATATCCTCTTTTAAAGGGGGGCGATGATTGAGAAAGAAGAAGAATATACAGAGAGTAAATTGAAAATGTTGAAACGTTTATGTTCATTTTGATTTGTTTTGTGCGCTTCTACTGTTAAACATTTTCAGCTGACATGAAGTGGAAAGAGCAGATTGAATTAATTGCTAAGTTTGTTGCTAAGAAAGTTGGTTCACTATGGTAGACATTTTTTTCGCCAAAATCTATCTTACATATTTATAAGTCTACCATTCGACCTTGCTTTGAATATTGCTCTCACATCTGGTTTGGTGCTCCTGCTATATATTTAAAGATTCTTGATAAAATCCATAGAAGAATCTGCAATGTTATTGGTCCTGACCTGACATCTTGGCTTCAGACCTTTTCCCAGCGTCATAACGTAGTTTCCATGTACCTTTTCTATAAATACGTTCATGCTAATAAAATTCAAAGAAGAATCTGCAATGTTATTGGTTCTGACCTGGCATCTCGCCTTCAGTCCCTTTGGCGGCATCATAACATATTTTCCGTGTGCCTTTTCTATAAATACGTTCATGGTAATAAAATCCAACGAAGAATTTGCAATGTTATTTGTCCTAACCTGGCATCTCAGCCTTAGTCTCTTTCCCACCGCCATAATGTAGCTTCCCTCTGCCTTTTCTATAAATACTTTCATGGTAATTGTTCTGATGAACTTTCCCCTTTGGTACCTAGACTTTATGAATTTAAGCGCTGTACTAGATCGGCGTCAGGGTTCGATCATTTTACAGTTGAATTGGTTAAATGTAACCGCAAGTTCTATGCTAACAGTTCCTTCCATCGCACTTATAGACATCTCTTCTTGCTTTCCAGTCAACATTGATCTTCAAAATATTTAAGTGCAGTGTCAATGGTTATCTTCTGTTTTCTTAATTCTTGTTCTTTTATTGTTCTCTCTCCTTAATAGTGTTTTCTTTTTCTCGTATTCTTATATTCTTAATCGTTTATTATCCTCTCTCCTTAATAGCAGTTTTTCTCATATTCTCTACAACTCAGTAAATCCTTGCGTCTTAGTGGCTTTATTGCCTTTGATCTTCAAAAATGTAAATGCAATGTCAACCGTTATCTTCTATCTTCTTAATTCTTGTTCTTTTATTATCCTCTCTCCTTAATCGTAGTTTTTCTCATATTCTCTAACACTCAGTAACTCCTTGCGTCTTAGTGGCTTTATTTTCTTTGATCTTCAAAAATATAAATGCAATATCAATCGTTATCTTCTTAAACCTTGTTCTTTTATTGTCCTCTCTCCTTAATAGTAGTTTTTCTCATATTGTCCTCTCTCTTTAATAGTAGTTTTTCTAATATTCTCTAACACTCAGTAATTCCTTGCGTCTTAGTGGCTTTATTGTCTTTGATCTTCAAAAATATAAATGCTATATCAATCGTTATCTGCTGTCTTCTTAATTCTTGTTCTTTTATTGTCCTCTCTCCTTAATAGTAGTTTTTCTCATATTCTCTAACATTCAATAACCCCTTGCGTCTTAGTGGCTTTATTGACTTTGATCTTCAAAAATGTAAATGCAATGTCAATCGTTATCTTCTCTCTTCTTAATTTTTCTTCTTTTATTGTCCTCTCTCCTTAATAACATTTTTTTTCTCATATTCTATCACCCTCTATTAACCCTTGCGTCCTAGTGAACTTATTGCCTTGATTGGGATGGAATGATTAAAAAATATGCTGTAATTAATGTAGAATCAGGATTAATTTTTGACCGACTCTCGTACCACGATTTAGAATAAAGGGAACTATATTGATGAGTAGATTTGGAACTGAATTCTGCATTTGTGTTCATTTTAATATGACTTGTGTGCTACTGCTGTTAAAACTGTAGTAATTAAAATCGAACAAGCATTACTTTTTGACTGACCTCGTAGACGCTATGAAGACAAAAGATTGTTGATGAGTAAATTAGGAATCTGAGTGTTTTGTGTCTTTTATTATTATAATCAAAGAAGAACAGGCGTTAGGTCTTCGATCGACTAGGGTAATTGAGAAGGGAGGGGACATTGCTAATGGTTGAGTTCATTTTGTGTGATTCTAGGTGTGCGGGTGGTGGATGCGAAATGGAGGCGTGGGGATGTCACAGTCATGGATATGAGAAACCGAATCGTTGAATTAGCTTCGAATTTCGGTCGAGGTTTCTTCAATTCACGTCTCACTAATGGCTTCCACCTCTCCCTGTGCTCTGGCTTATCGCTTGTCGTCTAAGGCAAAATGGCTTGTAATTTGTATGCCACAGTGTTTGCCATAAAGCAAACCACTCTCCAATAACGACATTACCCACCTGGGGAGTTACATAAAAAATGGCTTTTACCCTACTCATCAACCTTGAGTGGTACACCACACACACACACACACACACACACATTCTAGACCTGGGTTAATGATCGCCTATTGCTTGAAAATGCCAATCACTGCTTACATATTCTTAACATAAATTCACTATAATGGAGCCCCTTTCATGCGCATTTACAAAACAAAATTCACAACTATCAATTACATTAACAATTCATCCATGAAGAGGATCTTGGGTGAGATTGAAAGTACTTGGGAAAAATAAATAAATAACCAAAACTACGGTGATTTTCTTAATCAGTTTTTTAACGACACTAAGAAAATAATCCGTGAATTTGAGAGGATTAGAATAATAAAAAATAGGCATAATATGCCTAGATTATTCAAGCAAACACGCTTGAATATATATACATACATACACACACACACACATATATATATATATATATATATATATATATATATATATATAATTTATCGCACATATGTTGCTGGTGTTGATAAAAGACTCCAAATATTGCTGGCGATTAAACAATAAGGGCATCTCACCATCACTCAACTTGGGAATTATATCTAGAGCTAAGGCTTATAAAAGTATAAAGGAAATAAATGTAATTTATGTTTAGTTGAAAAACTGGTATTCTTAAAACACTTAACCCTAGCTTATTAAACAAGAGAAATGAATGACGTTAAGTTTATTTCAACCGACAAAAAAATAATTCGTCAGTCTTATTCAACCCCGGTATAGTCTGAGTTCGTGTCGGAATTAGAAATATAACTGAAAGCTCCCCCACCAAAAAAAAAACGTCGAAAAACTAATACAGAATTTATCCACTTCAAAGTTTCAGTCAGACGAAAGGCACCACACAGTGGTTAGAAGAGAGTGGAAGTTATTAGTCTTAAAAGGAAGAGGATTTATAAAATGAAACCCGGATATTAAACTTATGATATTAAATTGGAGTTATATAAAGTAATGAATTGATGGTCACATATAAGCATAAAAATAAATATCTGGCTAAATATGTTGAGCCATATTATTTTTTTTAATTTTAATTTTTTAATTTTTAATGTAAATTACTACTTACTTATTTTGAATAGAAATTTAAGTTTTTGTCGAAATAAAAACAAGAATTCTCCCTTTGACTCATTACTATTTAATGTAAAATTCAAATATGCATATTCACCACTCAAAAATATAATTTTTTTAATTATCCTTTTTGCATACATATATAAATTCCACTTATTTTAGTTACCAAATGTAATTTTTTTAACTTTAAATTAAATTTTTAAATTAAAACACTGTAATCCCAGCATAATATGTAAGTACAGCAACGTTAAGATAACCAGATATATTATAATTCAAATTGTAAAACGGCCAGTTTATATTCAGCACCTGCAGATTGCGTCGTGCATGAGTCGTGCTAGCGTTATGGGATAATATATATATATATATATATATATATATATATATATATATATATATATATATAACAAATTTATATATATATATATATATATATATATATATATATATATATATATATATATATATATAAAATAAATTTCAAAATCAACTAATAAGAGGAATAAGCTTGTTTCAACCGACGAAATAATTCGTCAGTCTTATTCAACCCCGGTATAGACGTAGTTCGTGTCGGAATTAGAGATCTAACATTGAAAGATGCAAAAATACAAAAAAAAAAACATCGAAAAACTAATACAGAATTTATCAATTTCAACGTTTCAGTCAGACGAAAGGCACAAGGGGTGGGGTCAGAGGAGGGTGGAGAAAAGATGCTTTATAAAATTAAACCCAGATATTAACCTTATGACATTAAATTGGGGTTATATGAAGAATTTAATGTTAAAGCTAAGAGAGGAATAAAAAGGGGGTTTTAAAAAACTTAAAATATATAGAAAAAGTCATATTTAAAAATACAAAATCATTCTTAAAAGTACTATTCCAAAGAATATTTAAAAATAAAATATATTTAAATAAGTTATATTTAAAAATAAGCCATATTTAAATAATTTATATTAAAAATAAGTAAAATTATATTAAAAAATAAGTTATATTTAAGATAAAATCAATAAAGAATAAAATTATATTTAGAAATAAAAATATAATAAGGTAAAATTAATTATACATTTAAAAATATGAAGTTATATTAAAAAACAACCCTAAAATATATTGATAAACAGATGTAAGTGATAAAAAGAGAGTTCTTAGAAATATTAAAACTTGTTTCATTGAATAATATAGACATATTATGTCTATTTATTTTTAAAATAATCATGTCAAGCTCCCTAATTATTTTCTTGGATGAAATTTATCAAGGAAGGAAACGTAGTTTTTTACTATCCAAGTACTTTCGATTTCATTCGAGATAATCCTCAGCGGCGAATTACAAATAATAACTTATTGTAACTTTGATCATTGTGATGATGTTTTTTCAAAAACACGACTGAACGCGCCCTGTCATAATTATATAAAATTTTAAATTTGTCCGTTGTTACTATGTGATTTTTTGTTCTCTTTTGCAAAACAAGTTTTCCAATGTAAGGAAGCAAACTAGAAATTGGTAGAAATATAAAATGTTTGTTAAATGCACATAAAACCGTTGTTGCTACTCTCGTAATTTTGTTTAGTTTTGGTTGGTTGCTTTTGATATAGAGAGCTTCCATATTTGAAGTTTTTGTTTATTATTTTCATTGTGTAGTATATTGGTGTTTTCAAGAAGTATTTTGCTGTGTTGTGAAGGTGGACAGGAATGTGTCTTTCAATGTTTTGCAATGGAACTGGAATTACGAATAGATTTTCTCCATCCATACTCCATTTATTTTAATATTATTGTTGCTTTTTATCCCAACATTCTGAGTCGATGCACTCTTCATTATTAAACATTATTTTATTACCAGTTTTATTGAATTATATTATTGATACGTTTTATCCCAACATTCTGAGTCGATACACACTTCATTATTACTATTATTCTAAAAAAACATAGTTTTAAAACGAAGCATTCTTAAAACTTAAGTTAAACCTTCAATAAAATAATAGCAGTAAAAAAAAGTGTTAATTACAAGGAATTTAACAGAAATGAATGTGAATGTCTTCTCATATATAAAACAGAAGATGATAGGCAGTGTACGTAAAGTGTGTAACTTAAGTGACAGCGAAGGAAGAAGTGGGAGTAAAAACAAAAAGAAAGAAAAAAAAAAATAAACGCGCGTAAATTAAGAGGCGTGTAGGGGAAATGAGTAAATAAGGTAAGGCCCAGACGACCGGGCGGTTTGACGCGTTCTTCAGCATGACGTCATCATTTCGGGAGCCCGACCGTTAAATTTGAAATTATTTTCAGTTGGCATTGGTGTTAATTTAATTCTATGACTCATGCTTCTCAGTGGAGGTTGGCTTTTTCAGTTTCGCTTACAAATCGTTGAGGCTAATGTAAATATACTGGTGCAGAGTGCACAATCTTAAGTATACATCTATCTATCTATCTATCTATCTATCTATCTATCTATCTATATATATATATATATATATATATTTATATATATATGATTTAGGTATCGAAATTCAGAATTTGAATTAACTTAGTAGTTTCACGCTTCGCTTTGGCGAAACACACTCTAGACCTAGTTTAATAATCGTCTATTATTTGAAATTGTCACCGTGCAGTGTTGATTTTATGTCGACATGATATATATCTATAAATGTTATATTCTCGAAATTGAGTACTCTTCTATCGTATATATATATATATATATATATATATATATATATATATATATATATATATATATTATAATTATTTAAAAAAAATATGAATCCTTCGCTACATAAGAGTTCTCATGTTTCAAAAACCAGAGCCGAAACCCTCAATATAATTATTAAAATTAAATTGAATTAAAGTATCAAGCCCTGATTAAATCCTCAACCGAAAATTTAGGAATATACAATCTTCAAATTTACGCATCTTTATAAGCATGTTCGTTTGCAGAATTAATTACTATGAAAACAGATGGGGCGGCCATTGTGATAAAGGGGTCTAACAGTTAATTCTTATCCATATATCAGTCACTTTCGAAAAGAGGTCAAGCCAAGTTAGGGTGGGGTATCTATCTCAAAATTCTGTTTATACGTTACTTTTATAGATAAAAATTATTTAAGTAAATGCTCGGTTTATAATGAACAGTATCAGCCACATTTACTGGTCTTAATTTCCGAGAAATTTTATAGAAAATATGTGCCCTTCGGCAAGAATCGAACCTGTATCCTACAGGGAAGTGTCATATAGCCTGACCTGCCATACCATTTAACTACAAAGGAAGCGTCTGGGGAGAAAGGTAAAATTACTGTTTTTAAACTACAAACTTCGTAATATTTCTCTTGAAGGCTTATATCTGCTTGAAACCTATTTTAACGTAAACAAATGATATAAGTATGAAATTTTTATAGAAAAAATATTTAAGTAAATTATCTGTTTATAATAAACAGTAAATTATTAATACTGTTTATTATAAACAAAGCATTTACTTAAAAATTTTATCTATAAAATTAAAGTATAAACGAAAGAAATTTAAATAATTGTTGGCGTTAGTCAATTTCATTATATATATATATATATATATATATATATATATATATATATATATAGAGAGAGAGAGAGAGAGAGAGATTTATTGCGTATATTTTGGCACCATGTTTTCATTAAGATATGTCTCATTAAGTAATTTAGAAATGTTGTATACTTATTTATAATAGGATCCTATCGGAAGTATGGACAAATTTCATAGTATTAAACGAAGAATGAAAATTACCATGTTTATGCATATTCATATTAGTGCGAATACATTCGATATATATATATATATATATATATATATATATATATATATATATATATATATATATATACATATATATATATATACAAGCACACACGCACCCGATACGATATGCATTCAACGGATGTCAGATTTCATTGAAAAATACACACCTATCTCTTACCAAAACGTAACGAATAACGGATACAATTAATACAGACATAATGAACACCCATACACCCCTTGTCCAGTTGAAGTAGATTTATCTGTAACCTTGGAAACGTGAATTATGATTTTAGCTGTGTCTTTAAAACCCAGTAATTTTTAAAGTTACTCCAAAATTCGCTTGAGGATGAAATGGAACTAATGTTTTTAATTTAATTACAAAATTAAATACATAGCTTTTAGCTTCCATTTTTGAAACATGGTTAGAACAGTGTAGCGAAAAAAGCATATTTTAAATAAATCAATTTATAATATTAATGCTCTGTAAATTTACATTGAGCACTATTTTGTAAAAATAAGAAATATCTATATTATATATCTTACTGTTCTTTCTTTTTATATATATATATAGATATACATATACATATATATATATATATATATATATATATATATATATATATATATATATATATGTAGAGAGAGAGAGAGAGAGAGACGCAGGCACACACACATATACATACATATACATACATATACATACATATATATATATATATATATATATATATATATATATATATATATATATATATGTATATGTATGTATAGAGAGAGAGGGAGTGAGAGAGAGAGAGAGAGAGAGAGAGAGAGAGGCACAAATGCACCCCCGTATATATATATATATATATATATATATATATATATATATATATATATATATATATATATTATTTATTTGAAAATTATAACATAAATATGTTATAAAACCATAGATCTGCTCGACTCAGCATTGAGATTTGTTGGTTATTGTAATTTATTCCGTATAAACCAATACTTGGGTGTATAAATACATTGAGCACTTTCAGTTTTAATATTTTATATTATTAGGATTCACTTGCATTACTTGTACTATATATATATTTAAATATATATATATATATATATATATATATATATATATATATTATATATAACGATACATAATTTTCCATAATTTATATATCAAAGAATTTGCGTTCAGGCTCTTACAATATATCACTATTCTTGGTAGATTTTATATTGTCACAATGTGGGATAGTCAGGGAAAACGTCATGGGGAGAAAAATAAAAAGAATACAGATGAATTTGGCTAGCTTGAAAAAATTTTTTTGTTCCAACAAATTTTGAAACTATCCGTGTCTCTCGTTTCGTGCGTCTGTGTAGGTGTGGCCACTTCAGCAAAGCCCAGTCCTAATCTCAACGGATGAAACGAGTCACAAGAAATTTTCCAGTTTCTCATATATATATATATATATATATATATATGTGTGTGTGTGTTAATTTTTCTTTTTTAATATATGTATATATTTTTCTTTTTAACATATATATGTATATATATATACGTGTGTATGTGTATGTATGTATTTGTGTATTTAGGCATCAAATTCTTTTTTAGGCATGTATGATTAAATAAATTACTGACATATGTCTGCTAATTTTTAACAAAATCCGTTCATACTCACGAATAACCTTTCGTCTCTTGATGTTAAAGTATGAAGGAAATGTACTTGTGGAATGAAAATAAAAGAAATTTAAACACTTATAGCACATTTCTCTCATCCTTTAACATCAATACACAGATGGTTATTCTTGAGTATGAAAATTCGTAAGTATTAAAAATTTGCAGACATAATGTCTCTAATTTATTCAATCAGCCATATATATATATATATATATATATATATATATATATATATATATATATATATATATATATATATATATGTATATAACCAAAGTAATCCTCCTGTCTCGCAATACTCTGTCCGTCCTCTTCTCAGAGCTCGTATCTGGCAAGAGACCACGTGAAGCCCCACGTCGTGAATTCAAGGATCAGCTCAAAAACACCTTGTTGAGGACAGAAATCGATCCGGTCAATTGGGAGACGGTGGAGTAATGGATATCGGCTTGGATTGAGGAATCGGAGAGCCGAGTTCGAATTCCAGTCGAATCCATTACATTCACTTACGTGCTAATACCCTTGGGAAAGGTATGAATCCTCTTCTTCTCCCTCCAGCTATGGGTAAAATAGCAGGACAGACTGGGTTCTATAGCCTTGGATGGCAACTGGTCTAGGAGAAGGACAACTCCGAATTCAAAACCTGCGGAGGGTCGTTTGGGAACCTTGTGGCATTCGGTGCACCGGGTCTCTGTATTCGTCCCTCCAAAAAGTGTGGATGGTCCTGCACGAGGCCCTCACCACTATAATCAAATCTCATGTGTCGGGCTGTCGGTTTCCTGGAAACTGATCTGCTTGACCCTCATACGTCGAATCTCGACTGGAGAGTCGATTATATATATATATAAAGAAACACACAACTTTAAGGGTTCATGGTGATTATAATTTATTTTCTTAGAATCGAAATTCAATTCTAATTCCTCAGAATAACATATTAATACAAAGTGTTTTCTTCATCTTTGAGGAAATCGTCCAACATTCGCTGCCGTAAAGAAGGACAGATGTCACGTAACTGTTCAATATTCTTTTCTTTGTTACCAAAGTAATCCTCCTGTCTCGCAATACTCTGTCCGTCCTCTTCTCAGAGCTCGTATCTGGCAAGAGAAGCCCCACGTCGTGAATTGAAGGATCAGCTCAAAAACACCTTGTTGAGGACAGAAATCGATCTGGTCAATTGGGGGACGGAAGCTGCAGAAAGAATTGGAGAAGAGCAATCCACGAAAAAAAACAGCCTTTGAAATGTGGCGGCTGCGGACCGCTCTTTAGATCCAACATAGGACTCATTCCACACAGAAGGAAATATCGATGAACAACCTAATACTTGGCAACGAGTTCCACCAACGTCAAAGATATATATATATATATATATATATATATATATATATATATATATATATATATACGTTGCACCTTTCTGATCATTGCTCTATTAGAACCCATTTAAACACAGAGAAACTTACCAGACTCCATCTGAAACATGCTAGTAGAAAATATAAACATAAAAACCTCCGCCATATGTAAAAAAGATTAAAAATAATGGAAGTTTTAATAATAATAAAAAAAGTCAACACTTAATAATATTAACTACGAACACGGCCACAATGTGTTAACCGTGTTCGGAAAATAAAACATCTCTGTAACACTAAAAACATGCACATAACACACACACCCAACTATACTGAAAAAAATAAAAACATTCTTGATAATAGCTAAAAGTATAGCCGAAAGCGCTCGGAATTATAGAACATTTGGACAGTTTTACACACACTCTGTGTTCAAAAAAAAAAAAAAAATAATAAGCTTAATCGTAGTATATTTTCTGTCATTTTTAATGAAACATGCATATATATATATATATATATATATATATATATATATATATATATATATATCACTTTCCTGGAGGTTAGCATCAGCCATGCTGGTGAAAGGGTGAAAGTTGTCTCTCAGATGATTAATGAAGACCAGTTTACTTTTGGAGGCGTTAGAATTAACAAGCCATCTTTTGCCTCAGTTAACAACAGACAAGTTCTCCAAAGACACATTAATGATTATTTATAACAATGCGTAAACTTAGTCTTCTTCCTCTTCTTTTTCTTCTTCTTCTTCTTCTTTGTGGCATGTCCCTTTAGGATTGTCCTGGGTATGACGATAAACTACATCCGGCAACAAGGCCTCTGATCTGGAGATTGGAGGTTTTCAGGAACATGGAACTACCTCTTAATTACTTTTGTTCCTAGGCCCACCCTGAACCGAGATGGTAGCACTTGTTAGGGTCCCAGCTATGAAAAAAACAGTGATTCCTTCAACGCTACTCCGAACTGGAATCAAAACACTATGAAAGTATAAAAATACATTTTTATAGTAAAATACCAACTATAGATTTTAATGGTAAATAAATAAATAAATAAATAAATACCAAATCTCCCAAGAAAATTAAATTTCGGCATTAAATGACCCATAACGAGTTGATGTGTCGTTAAACAAAAATCCCTTTAGGACGTTGGCGATCATAGCTCTCTTTTACTTATCTCTTCTAAACCTTAGCTCGCTGTTCATTTACTCAACCTCATTAAGTAGGTTATGTGTTTTTCCGCCTGTCCCTCAATCTGTCCTGTGAGTATCATATTTTCCAAGCCCTCTTTTCTCATTAAGTACCTTAGAAATTTCAACTGTCTCTTTCTTATATTAATTATAAATGTTATTTTTTGTTGCCATTGTCTCAAGAAATTCGTCGTTGCTCCCTTGTTTTGCCATGGTACTCTCAACATCCTTCTGCAGAACCTGATTTTGATTTATTCAAGTCTCTTCTTCATCTGTGAATAGCATTCATTAAACATGTTTGAATAATTGGCGTATACATTTTCAAGATGGAGAATGAACTGGCAACGAATCAAAGTTACGAAAGTCATGATGAAAATAAAAAATCATAATGTTAGTTTCTCACTGAAAAGGACGTAAGTATGAAAATAAGTTCATTTTTTTTTCCACCTAACACTGCAATAGTCAGATGGGAGGTCCGTTAATTCACTGTCTGGCTTCATCTCTTTACCGCAGAGAGAAGTCAATTAGTGATTAGCAACTCTTTGTCTTACAGCCAAACTGCCACGACAGAGATCAAACTCCAGGCAAGAAAATAGATGATCTCTAAGTGAGAGTTCTTTATGAATCCAATATACAGAAAGACAATTTCGATCTAGAAGGCGTGAAATATGCGTCGACGCGTCTAAACCAATTAGGATAGATCCACGTATTCGGTTACCATTATCTCGAAGCATTATCCTATCAGCCCGCCTGAGAAAACTTTTCTTAATAACGTTTATGAATATGCTTTAAAGGTAATTTTTTTTTCATTTTTAATCCTGATATGATTTCTTTGTTGACATGAAAGGTTCTCGATTTCTCTCTTGTTAAACAGCTAAGACAATATTCACAAAAAAAGGTACTCAGCTTCTTCGTTTTTCAACATCTACAACCATATTTACATAAAAGGTACTCTGATTCTTTCTTTTCTTAACATCTAAGTCAATATTTACTTTTCTTTCTTTTTCAACATCTAAGAAAGTAATTACATCGGAGGTACCCGGCTTCCTTCTTTTTCAACATCTAAGACGATTTTTACATAAAAGGTACTCTAATTTTTTCTTTTCTTAATTTCTAAATCAATATTTACATCAAATTTACTTTTCTTTCTTTTTCAACATCTAAGAAAGTAATTACATCGGAGGTACCCGGCTTCCTTCTTTTTCAAAATCTATAATTATGAATACATATAAGGTATCTGGCTTCTTTTTTGTTAACATATAAGTTAATAATTACATAACAGGTACTTTTCTTCCTTTTACAAAATCTACGAAAATAATTACATAAAAAGGTACGAGGTTTCTTTCTGTTTCAACATTTAAGAAAATATTTTCATAAAGGGTACCCGGGTTGTTCATCTTCAACATCTACTACTTTTTACACAAAAAGTACTTGGCTCTTTTTTGTTAACATCTAAGCCAATATTTACATAAATGATACTTTTCCTTCTTTTTCAAAATCTACGAAAATACTTACATAAAAGGTAATCAATTTATTTTTTTCAACATCTAGGAATATATTTACATAAAAGGTACTCTTGTTCTTTTTCTTAACATCTAAGACAAAGTTTACATAAAAATACTTGGATTATATTGTTTTTAATAACGAAGACCGTATTTTCATAAAGTCTACAATATGTACATAAAATGTACTTTTCATTCTTTTCCAAAATCTACGAAAAAAATTACATAAAAATTACCTGGCTTCTTTTTCTTTTTTCAACACCAAAGAAAGTATTTGGGTAAAAGGTAGCCGGGTTCTTTCCTTTTCAACATCTAAGACTGTTTACATAAAAGGCTTCTTTTTGTGAACATCTAAGTCAATATTTACATAAAAGGTATTTTTCTTTCTTTTTCAAAATATAAGAAAATATTTAGATAAAAGGTAATCGGCTTTTTTATGTTTTAACATCTAAGGAAATATTTACTTAAAATATACCCGACTTCTTTCTACGAAAATATTTACAGCAAAGGTACCTTTCGTTCTGTTTCAGCATCTAAGAAAATAGTTACATAAAAGATACCCGACTTCTTTCTACAACCATATTTATATAAAACGTACTCTGATTGTTTTTTTTTTCTTAATATTTAAGATAATTTTACAGATAATTGGATTGAGATATTTTTAACATCTAAGTCAATATTTATATGAACGTACTTTTCATTCTTTTTCAAAATCTACGAATATATTAATATAAAAGTTAGGCGGCTTCTTTCATTTTCAAAATCTAAGAAAATATTTGTAATAAAGCTACCCGGCTTCTTTCTTTTTCAACAACTACTACTATATTTACATAAAAAGTACTTGGTTTCTCTTTTATTAATATCTAAGTCAATAGGTACATAAAATGTAGTTTTCTTTCTTTCACAAAATCTACAAAAATATTTACAAACAGGTACTCGGCTTCATTCTTTTTCAACATCTAAGACAATATTTTCACAAAAGGTACCCGACTTTTCCTTTTTCAACCTCTACGACTATAGTTGTATAAAAGGCGTTAGGTTTCTTTTTTGTTAAAAACTAAGTCAATATTTACATAAAAGGTACTTTTTTCTTTTTCAAAATCTACGAAAATATTTACATGAAAGCTATTCGGCCTCTTTCTTTTTTAACATCTAAGAATATATTTACATGAAAAGTACTCGGCTTTTTCTTTTACTACATCTAAGACTATGTTTGCATAAAAGTTACTTCGCTTTTATTTTTTAACATCTAAGATTATGTTTCCATAAAAGGTACATTTCTTTCCTTTTTAAGATCTACGAAAATATTTATATAAAAGGTACTCCGTTTTTTTCTTTTTCAACATCTAGGACTATAAAAGGTAATTGGCTTCATTTTCGTTAACATATAAGTCAATAGTTACATAAAGGTACTTTTATTTCTTTCACAAAATCTACGAAAATATTTACAAAATGGTACTCGGCATCTTTCTTTTCCCACATCTGAGAAAATATTTACATAAAGGTACCCGACTACTTCTTTTTCAACATCTACGACTATGGTTGCATAAATGGTACTTGGCTTTTTTTTTAGTCAATATTTACATAAAAAGTACTTTTATTTCTTTTCCAACATCTAATAAAATATTTACATAAAAAGTACTCAGCTTCTTTCATTTCAAACACCTAAGATTATATATACATAAAATGTACTACGCTTCTTTTTTTTAACATGTAAGTCAACATAAAATGTACTTTCCTTTTCAAAATCTACGAAAATATTTACATAAAAGTTATTCGGCTTCTTTCTTTTTCAACCTTTAGTATTATGTTTACATGAAAAGTACTTGGTTTCATTTTTGTTCATATCTAAGTCAATATTTACATAAAAGGTACTTTTCTCTGTTTCTCCACATCGAAGAAAATATTTACATAAAAGAAACACGCTTTTTTTTCTTTTTCAACATCTAAGACTATGTTTACATAAAAGGTATTTGTCTTCTTTTTTTGTTAACATCTACGGCCATTTTTAAATATAAGTTACTTTTCTTTCTTTTTCAAAATCTACGAAAATATTTACATAAAAGTTACACTCCTTCATTCCTTTTTAACATCTAAGAGTTCATTTACATCAAAGTTACGTGGCTTCTTTTTTGTTAATATCTACATCAATATTTATATAAAAGATACTTTTTCTTTCTTTATCAAAATCTAAAAACATGTTTACATCAAAGGTACTTGGCTTCTTTTTTTGTGAATATCTAAATCAATATTTACATTCTCTCTTTTTCCACATCTAAAAAAATATTTACATAAAAGGTACTCGGTTTCTTAGTTTTTCAATATTTAAAGACAATATTTGGATAAAAGATACCTGATATCTACCTTTTACAACAACTGATGGAATGACAATATTTATTTTTAATTCTCCTGGTCCAGGCACGGACTTTGATACGAGTTTCGTTCGCCAACACCGTATTTCGATTGCTAACTTTTGGGTTTCCATTTCAGCAGCCTAACCACACAGCTATCCATTACCATCACGATGACATCAAAGAATAAACGGTTATACAGGAACTGAATACACGCATTCGTCAAGACAAAAAAAAAAAAAAGGCAATAATGAGAGATGTCTTTGTCTCCTTTACTCTGTTTCGTAATTTTTTCTGCTATGCTTATCAAATATTTCCATCATTTACGCTCGGTATTCTCTTCTTCTTCTTCTTCTTCTTCTTCTTCTTCTTCTTCTTCTTCTTCTTCTTCGTCGTCGTCGTCGTCAGTGGGATTTCCCTCGTGCTTTTCGCGCCAATACTGGCATAATCTTGTTCACGTTATATTGGTGGAGATGAGAGCTAATGAAAGAGAGGCCGGGTGACGAACAACAATAACAAAAAAAAAAAAAAAAAAAAAAATGGATGAAAGCTTTGGAAAGCAGAGAACAAAGCACCAGGTTTACTGCTTAAAGGTAAGTTCAGCTTGGGTGGTTAAGTACTGGGGTAGGAAGTGTTGTGTATGGTAAGCGTGCAATTGCGGAGAAACATAAAAGCAGAAGAGTTTTGTTTTCTATGTATGGACGCGATATTACCTGAAATGTCTTTTCTCTGTCAAGTTGCTCAGTGTTTCCAGCATCTCACCGGATATTTCGAGCTTCATCTTCTTTGTTTTCTTCTCTGCCTCCTCCTCCCCTTCCCTTTTCTTCTTCTTTTTTTTCTTCTTTGTTTTCTACACCATCTTCTTTTCATCCCTTCTTCTTCTTCTTCTTCTTCTTCTTCTTCTTCTTCTTCTTCTTCTTCTTCTTCTCCTCCTCCTCCTCCCTTCTTCTTCTCCTCCTCCTCATTTCTTCTTCTTCTTTTTTTTCTTCTTCTTCTTCTTCTTCTTCTTCTTCTTCTTCTCTTCCCTTCCTCTTCTTCTTCTTTTACTGCTCCTTCCTTCGTCTTCTCCTCCCTTCTTCTTCTTCTTCCTGTACTCCTCCTCCTTTCTTCTTCTTCTTTTACTCCTCCTTCCTTCTTCTTTTTTTACTCCTCCTTCCTTCTTCTTTTTACTCCTCCTCCCTTCCTCTTCTTCTTTGTAACACTTCGTAAATTTTGCATTCTCCCGATCTCTGCTAATCCTGGCAACTATTTACAGAAGCTCGTTGTGCTGGGTCCCTTCAAGATGTGGGTGATCATGGCTCTCCACAATTTCCTGCCCTTTGTAATGCCTAATAAATTTGTCTTTTCAAGATTTCGCCTAATCCCAGTTCTGCCAATCAATTACAAAAACTCGTTTTTCTTCGATGTGGTATGTCCGTTCAGAATGTTAGTGATCATGGCTCTTCACAATTTATTGTCCTTTGTAAATTTCTTAGTAAATTTTGTGATCTCTCCTAACCCCTGTCCTGTCATCTATTTACACAAGCTCGTTAGGTAGGTTATGTGCAGCTTTCCTTCTTGGTATCAATATATCATACGAGTGTCAGATTTTCCAAACCCTCTTTCCTCGTTATTGTGCCCTAGTAATTTCAGCCATCTCCTAGTGATGTTAAGTATGTGTCCTTTATTTCTATTTTCTCTAAAACATCATCATTACTCACGTTCAGGCCATGGTATTCTCACCATCCTTCTGTAGAACCACATTTCCGTTGCCTTCAAGGTTGTACATCTGTGAGGGGATTGTCCAGCATTCAATGCCATATAGGAGGATTGCTATTGAATAACAGCTTAGTACTCTTTTCTTTGTTTCTTTCTGTTTCTTAATCCTTGGATATGCTTTTGGAAGGCATCTTTTCCAGCTATTCCAGTGCGCCTTCGGATTTCGATGTCGTCTTTTCCGCTCTCTGTTAAAACACTTCTCAGATATATATATTTTTTTATTTCGTTGATTTTGACATCCCCAATTTGTAATTTGCATGTTGGACTGTTCCCTTTTGCTGGCAACCATAAATTCTGTCTTCTTACAATTAACGTTTAGTCCTTCCTTCTAGCTTTCCTTTATTACTGTCCGTAGAATTTCCTGTAATTTCTTTCGTGTGTTTGCTACCAACACTGTGTCATTTTCATATCCATTGATGTTAAGATTGTGGCTGCCAATAATTAATTCTGTTTTTCCTGTTTCTTAATACTTTGCTTAGCTTTTGGTAAGCACCTTCCGCTATCCCAATGCGCCTTCGGATTTCGGTGTCGTATTTTCCGTCCTCTCTTTAAACACTTCCCAGATATTTAATTTTTGTACAAGCTTAATTTTGGTATTTCAAAAGAGAATCTAATTTTTTTTGTCATTTTGCGATTTGACTTCTCTTTGCTATTGAGTAATTTATCGTACCCAGATTGGAAACTACTGACCTCCTAGGCATAGTGGTAAAAAAAAAAAAAAAAAAAAAAAAAAAGCAATTGGTGATATAAATACCAAGCAGGTGTAGACGTTCAAATATCTGGGAAGCGTTTTAACAAAGGATGGAAAATGTTACATTTAGCGAAAGAAGTATTCCAAAAGGTAAGCAATATACTGAGAAACATGAAAATTTCCTTAGAAAAAAACAAAGAAAAGAGTGTTAGATTGCTATGTGATATCCATCCTCTTATATGGCAGTGAATGCTGAACAATCGCCTCGCGGATGAAGAAAAACTAGAGGCAGCAGGTTTGGTTCTACAAGAGGATACTGAGAATACCTCGCAGCGAGTAAACAACAAAAAATCAATAAAGAAAATGGCAATAGAATGAAGACTTACACTCAAAATAATAATAATAATAAAAAAAAAAGCAGCTGAACACAAAATGAATAAAAAAGGTGGGAAAACTTAATACGTGCGAGAAAAATAGGGGGGAAGCATTAAGCCACTTACCTGACGAGCTTTTTGTGAATGGATCGTAGGAAGAGTTATCCAAAGGGAGAAAATCTGCTAAGACCCACACGAGATAGAAAGTTGGGAAGAGCCATGATTCCCAATATTCTGAAGATACGTGGCACCCGGAAGAAGACCGTAAATAAGCATGAGTATAGAAGTGTAATGGGTATCGGTTTAAATATTGGAATCGGCAGGACTGGTTTCAAACTCCAGCTGTCAATATGGCCTCTTTGTATCCTTGAGAAAAGATCCATCTTTCCCAATATTAGGATGTCACACATGAAATGACGCATTTTGAGGTTTTTGTTGATCCCGTCAGTCTAACGAAGTAACTTACTTAGAATATAAAAAAAAGCTTGACATTACTGACTCTTTTATATTACAAGATAATTTTTCTTTCAATATATTGTGACTTATAAACCCAGTGAAAATGATTATAATGAAACAATATCGAATAATCATAGTGTATGAATAGAAACTGGGAAAAAGAACATCGAATCATTACATGCAATGAGAAATGGATACTCTTTGTGAACAGTCAAAGAGTAGGCCAGTGGTGTTAGATTTCGGATTATAAATAAAATAAATTCTTTAGAAATTCCTTTGTTTACGCTTTGGATACGAAAATAAAAGTAGCAAATACGAGTTTTCAAGTATCCGAACTAAAGTTATGTATTTCTTAAACAATGGTAAATGAACCTCTACGTACATCAAATTGTCTTTAAATTAAATGGCGGCAGAAGAATTATCGTTGAACTTTTAAAAGGTAATTTTAAATATTAATGCAATACTTAAATGCAACGATCAATTTTGAGTTCTTCTGTAGTTTATTGTTGCCTATCGCATCTACTCCTCTCTGCCTACTGTAATGAAGGCCCAATCAAGAGCCTTCTGCAGGGACTAGCTTAAATGCCGCCCGATAAGCTAGTGACATTCATATTTATTAAAGATACACAGGTGTTCCCATTCGTAGACACAGGATACCTCTCTCTCGTTTCTCCACACACACACGCGCACACACACACACAAATGTACGTATATAAGCACGCACACAAATGCATACACATAAGCACACACACAAATACGCACACAAGCGTACATATGCACACAAACGGATAATGTAAATATTAATGGGTTCATTGCACGGTCGCCATATTAGGTTGTCACTCATGAAATGGCGTATTTTTTGCTTGGTTGTTGATCTGGTCGACTCACGATGTAACTTCCTTATTATACAAAAAAAATCTTGACAGATAATTTTTCTTTCAATATATTGTAAGCCCAATGAAAATGACTACAATGAAACAATATCGAGTAATCATACTGTATGAATATGAAGGTGGCCTTTGATAATGGTATTGTTGAAATCAGAACTGGACTGAGATAGCTTCAGAAGTTTTCTTCGGGAGATTATAGTCTTGAAAGGGGAAGAATAGGATTGGTTATCAGATATAATCAATTGAATGTTTTAATTGCTCAAAATCAGAGAACTACAATCCAAAAACTGGCATCAGAACTCGAAACATCTCGCACAATTGTTTCTCGGTACATGAAAACAATTGAGAAAATAAAGAAACAGGATAGGTTTGTTCCACACGAACTGAATGAATCTCAAAGAAACCGTCGATTTGAGGTGTGCGCTCTGTTGCTTTCTCAACTGGAAAAAAAGAACGATTTTTGCATCGAATCATTACACGCGATCAGAAATAGATACTCTTTGACAACAGTAAGAGAATAGGCCAGTGGTTAGATGTAAGTGAATCACTAAAACAATATTCAAAACCTCCAATGCACCCTAAAAAATGTAATGCTTACTGTAAGGTGGTCTTTCAAAGGGGTTATTTATTATTCATTCTTACCTCAAAGTAAAACAATAACAGCAACCTTGTATTGTGGAGAAATTGTGTGTATCCACGAAAAGTTGAAAAAGAAACATCCTAGACTTGTGAATAAAGGTTGACAGAATTTTGTTGAACGGCAACACGCAGCCGCACGCTTCTTAATCAACTGTCCAGAAGCTGCATAGCTTGAATTATGAAATTTTGCTTCATCCTCCATATTCACCTGATATCTCTCCTACTGATTATCACTTATTTAAGCATTTTGAGCTTTTCATATGCAATAAAACGTTCCCCAATAGGGAAGAAGTAATCGAAGCATTTGAACTGTTTATCACATCAAAGGGTGATCATTTTTTATCGCATCAAAGGGTGATCATTTTTTATTGCATCAAAGGATGAGAATTCTACGTTGGAGAACCGTCATTCATCAACATGGTACCTATTTCAGCTAAATAAATTAGATATTTAGCATTTCAGAAGCGTTTTATTTATTTCCTATAAAGTTAGTCATTTCATGTGTAACAACATAATACTTTGATAAATAAAATATTTCGGAGAATGGGCTCTTGCGTAAACACATTTTCACATAACTCAATTACCTGCCCAGTAGTCGAAGAAATAGCTACTAGTTCTTTTGTCAACCTATACAAGTTTCAATCATTTGAATATGCTTTTGTACTTTTACACGTCTGTAGTCATTTAACATGGAGGTTTGAGTGAACAAACTGTCGACAACGCGAAAAATATAATCGGAGAGCCGAGTTCAAATTCGGGATGAGTTAGTTTGTGATCCCTTTGCACTAATGCCATAGAGAATGGTAGGAGTCCATATTTTCTCTGTCTAACTATGAATAAATAACAGGGTTCACTCAACACTCAAGAGTTGGTTAGCAATCAATTTAGGTGAAGGACGACCCTGAGTTCAAAATCTGACAGAAGCCAACGGAAAACTTAACATGATTTTATTATTTTTTTTTTAAGAAGGAAGCGCTATTATTAGCTCACACCGAGTTAGGTTGGTTGATCTTGTAGCATCCCAGCCCTTGTTGAGATATTCAATGTAGAATTGTTTATTATGCACCTAGTAAGGAAAGAGATCACTACTCACTAGTAATAGTCAACCAGACTATTCTCGCTTCATATTAATGCACACAGAGGTATGTTGATTGAGTTTACGTCATCTCAACTCTTGTTGGGATATTCCACGTCAAATTTTGCCTGATGCATCAAGTGAGGATCGATATCACTACTTAGCAGTAATATTCAACCAGATATTGCTCGTTGACCATTACCTCACACCAGGGCTCCTGATTTATGCTCTCACACACATTAGGTATTAACCCGTATAATCAAATAGACACATGTATGTCTTTTCGGTTTGCTCGTTTTGTGTGTGTGTCTGAGCGAATGTGTGTCTGCATATTCATATCTGTATGTATAAATACAGTGATGTATAATTCTTACGCTAAACCTAAATGCGTAAAAACGCGCTTCGAGTATAAATATTCAATAAAAGCACTTTGCTCGTTATCCAGGAAGATCCGACTCCGTTACAATAGGAACGGGTCATCTAGCGCTGTCTGCTCTAACGAAGTTATTCGTCCACTAAAATAGTTTATGAAAAATCAGTTCTGGTAATCGACATATCGTGTAATTGAATCAGCCTCAATCGAGTTTCCCTAATTCGATCACGCCCAAGAGTTATTTATTAGGTTGGCCAAAATGTCCTGACTCACTTAGGAAGCGGAAAGAAACACCAACATTTATTCTTCAAAATAAAGCCCATCATTGTCGGCGATCTTCTGCCAGCAATCAGCCAGCATCCGAATCTATCCCGGATACCAGCCCACTGGCTTTGAATCCCAAAACTGTAAACAAGCTTTCTTCATTTCATCAAAAGTTTTGAATCGCTGGTCCCGGGGAAAGTGTGCCATTAAGCGGGATAGTCAATCGGAATAGCAACAGGACTGATGGTGGATGTTGAAGAATCTCAAAACAGTCCATGTTTTGAACTTTTCTTTGTTTCTAACGAAATTTTCATGTTTCTTAATTCTTTACTTGGCTTTTGGAAGGCATCTTTTAATGTCTAAATATGCCTTCGGATTTCGGTGTCATATTATCTCTCCTCTGTTAAAACACTTCCAAGATATTTAAATTTTTGAATTTTAAATTTCCCCTCAACACAGGATCGTCATTCCTAATCATTTCACGCAATCATTAATCATTTCACGGCAACAAAGTCACTAAGATGCAAAGAATATGAGAAAAAGTAAATCATTATTAAGGAGAGAACAATAAAAGAAAAAAGAATTTAGAAGACATAAGATAACGATTATCATCAATGTTGACTGGAAAGCTACAAATCGAAAGAGAGTTTAACAAGCGGGAAGTAAGAAAGAAGGCACTGTTAGCATAGAACTTACGGCTAGATCGATATATTTTATTTTGTTAAGGTTATGTCCACCGTACTGGTCTTTAAAACAGTTCATATGTAGGATAAATATCTCTAAAGTATTATGGTATGCAATGAACAAATGGGAAGTGTTTAAAAAGAGTATTAAGAAAAGTTGAAGAAATATTTGCAATTTTCTTTCATAGAAAATAAAAAAGCGAAAAGTTGATGAAAGTGACAGATAAATATATATGAACATAATAGATAGATAGATAGATAGATAGATAGATAGATAGATAGATAGATAGATAGATATGAATTAATACTCATATAGATAGATAGATAGATAGATAGATAGATAGATAGATAGATAGATATGAACATAGATAGATAGACAGATATGAACAGGCAGGCAGATAGATAGATAGATAGATAGATAGATAGATAGATAGATATGAACAGACATAGATAGATAGACCGATATGAACAGACAGACAGACAGACACATAGATAGATAGATAGATAGATAGATAGATAGATAGATAGATATGAACAGACATAGATAGATAGACAGATATGAACAGGCAGACAGACAGACAGACAGACAGACAGATAGATAGATAGATAGATATGAACAGACATAGATAGATAGACCGATATGAACAGACAGACACATAGATAGATAGATAGATAGATAGATAGATAGATAAATAGATAGAGAGATAATGAACATAGGTAGATAGATAGATAGATAGATAGATAGATAGATATAAACAGACATAGATAGATAGATAGATAGATAGATAGATAGATCGATAGATAGATAGATAGATAGATAGATAGATATGAACAAAACAGATATATATGAACAGACCTAGACAGGTAGACAGATAGATATGAACAGACATAGATAGATAGACAGATATGAACAGACATAGATAGATAGATAGATAGATAGATAGATAGATAGATAGATAGATATGAACGAACCGAGATAGATATGAATAGGCTGGGATAGATATGAACACAATGAAATTCGTGTCTGTGTGTCCGTGTCATTCCATTCCATTTACTAAACTAAGTGTTGTTCTAAATTTAGATTCAGTCACAATTACGGCTGGAGACAATCCCTATCAAATATTTTATTTTTATTATCAGTAATGATACTTTTTAATGTTAATATTAACCGTTTCCTCATGCGAAATCTTTCGGCATTCATTAGTCGATAATTGACAGTAAACTTCCTCATCTCTTGTTTCGGGTAGAGTGGGATGTCAGTATCTTGTGTCTTTATCGCCTCTCCGAGTTAGATGGCCTATCCATTTTAGTTCTTACTGCTGTTGAACGTCCTCAACTGATAAGACCTTTGTTATGCATTCTCAAGGAATATTTTAATGAATTATATGATAAAGAGTCTCACTCATGCAATGAATATCTGTAGGAGTTACTAGGAAAATATGTTGATCAGCAAAAGCGGATGTAAAGATTGGCGCTCCTTTCGTCTCGGGCATTGTACTGATTAGGAAGTAAGTATTGAAGAACATGCACCCTACACACACACACACACACAGACAAACACACACACACACATATATATATATATATATATAATAAAGTGAGATATATATATATATATATATATATATATATATATATATATATATATATATATATATATAATTATTTATTCGAAAATTATAATATAAATATGTTATAAAATCACTACAAAAATAGCCATTTTGTTTAAACACTTCTGGTGTCTTATCAAGTAATGCTATTGAATTCAACACCATCACTTGATATGACACAACATGTGTTTAAACAAAAAGTGTTTCGTGATTTTATAACATTTTTATATTATAATTTTCGAATAAATAATTATATTTGCTCTACTCTGTACTGAGCACTGTTTTAAGAATTGTATTTGTTGGTTATTGGAATTTATTTCGTATACACCAATCCTATACATACATATATATATATATATATATATATATATATATATATATATATATATATGGGAGTGTTGGACGGCCGTGGTTCGAGTATAAAGACAAGCTAAAGAGTAAGCTCTCAGCTGTCAATGTGCCACATACTAACTTCAAGCGAGTTGTCCTGGATAGAAATAACTGGAGATATTTGTGCCAGGGTTGTATCAGAAATTTTGAAATAAGTCGTATTGACCTGGTTAAGAGATGAAAGACAACGGCAAAAAGTGTCAGTAATTATCCCTGTTGCTATGTACCAAGATCCTCGCTGTTGCACAATATGAGGGCTTGTATGCAGGTCACTAGCGAGACAAGTGTCACATGCGATACAAAAATAAAAACTGAGTGAGGTTGACGGAACCTCATACTCCGAAATCGACGGGAGAGTACATGATATATATATATATATATATATATATATATATATATATATATATATATATATATATATATATATATATATATATATATATACGTGTCTAGAGACCGGCTAATTGTATAAGCAACACAATGAATTGGAGCACTCCGGGCTGATCGGCATTTATTTACTTTCGTAAAAACAATACACCAATAGACTAGATTTGGTTGTTTGCCTCTGTTCAATGAAGATAGCTCAGCGGTAGAAAATCTTAC
>OZ010603.1:6228714-6288714 GCA_963932145.1 Acanthosepion lycidas
TAGAAAAACTCTGAAATTTTCATGGATACTGATAATGAAATTAACACAACGTCGACAATTTCTCGTATTTTCTTAACTTCTCAGTAAGAGATTTGTGGCTGTAAGGTCTTCCCATATGCAGATGATCTCTTGGTAGCTAAGCAACTAAATAAAAAAAAAAACCTTTATTGACAAAAGCTCCTTTCACGTTGTAAACCACTTTTGTCCTTCTGACGACAGTGAGTCTTGCTCCTTAAAGGACAAGGTTGTTCGGTTGAGATGAAATGACCATCTTCTTTGACCGGATCAGACCGGAAGAGAAGAAATTCACGGAAATAGAAGCACTTAAATCTGCTGAACGTTTTGTACAAAGGCGTAGGCCGGGAACGAAGTAAAGCGGAAAATGACGTCATTAGTAGGAAAGGCGATCATCAAGAGTTCTCTACTTTTTGCTTTTTTCCTGCACACCAAGACGTAATAGGTGTCTACAACGTTACACTATAATTAATCTCTGTATTATGCAAGCGAACGTGTATTTACTAGTAAAAGCGCGCCTCCATTTGCATTTATACGTGAAAGCGTGTGTCAGTTACGCCATACTTACTTGGCTTATGTCAGAGGGTACCCCCTCAGACGAGGCTATGCCCTTTGGGCAGAGTCTCGTCTCGGGAAGCTGACTCCGTTTTTTACGTGGTCTATAGGGAATTTTTGCCCGAACTTACGGGCTCGGATTCCTCACATTAAACTCTGCCTTGGGCCACATCTTGCCGCGTGGGGCAGCGGGTAAATAATCATCAAGGCCATTAACGATGGATAATGTGACATGAATGAATGTACAGTGTAACCCGGATATAAGAGAGTTGTCGGAACTGGAGAAGAAGTATCTTATATCCGGGTTTCTCTTATATCCGGGTTACACTGTATATACAAAATAAAGGAGAACCATATCTTTTTCTTTCTTTCTTGTTCGTTTGGTAAACTGCACAAACACATTGAATACACACACACACACACACACACACACACACACACACACATATACATATATATATATATATATATATATATATATATATATATATATATCTTATGACGCCACTATATTACGCATGATGAATCTAACCAAACCTAGATTATTACTTTATCTTGCTTCATTTCATAAACCCACACAGAGTTGACGAACACAAACTCCCCCACACACGCATACGCATACACGTGTATATAAAATTCCAACCAAATAAAAATTATTTTGCAACATATCGCTACATTTCACCGACAAAATACGAGGGTGACATCTGTAGACTTGCCTCACATACACACTTATACACTTACATGAATTAACATTACATTCCTACATACAGCTACAGACACCAGAGTTTCTTTACTTACACACTCTTACACTATCACATACTTTAACATCCTAAATGTCTATCGCACATATTTATAAATTATATATTGCGTTTATATCGATGACCCGCGTCTGACCAATGATTCGGTAGCGCCAATCCAAGAGTTTTGAAGAAGAATGTTCCTCTTGAAGACCTACAGGTTTAATTCAACCGAAACCATTTTCAATCATTGATCTGAAAAAACGGTTGTATACTGCTGGTTGTTGATTTACTTTTGGAAAGGGTTTGGCGCCATTTAAGGTTTCTATATGAAAGTTTCGATCTGAAAAGTACACGACTCGTGTTTTTCCATGAATTTATTGGTTTTGTGGCCTGGAGGGAGTTGGGCTCCGTCGGGCTATCTTGTCCAAGAAACACCACTTCGACTGCTGCTGTAGTATATGTGGTACCCCTACGGCCCTTATAGGTTACAGGAGTTGCAATCGCCTTCGATTATTTTTGTAGAAAATTGCACAAGAGAGACTTGCGTTTGGATAGACTTTCTAACTCTCGTTTTACACCGAAATGACGTGGGTCAACTTTAATTTCACTAATGCCAGCCTAATTAAAAAAAAGAACATAGCCCTTTAAGGAGAAAGTATTTTGAAAATATATTCATAGCATAAACTATAAACACTTGTTTAAAACATGACATCATATCACCATTTTTAAACAAATCCATTATTCATGAATCTAACTTATGTCTAAAATAATGAGGATTTTACAAATTTCTCTTTTCCAAAATTACGCTTGATGAATCTAACCAAAACTAGATTATTACTATATCTTACTTCGTTTCATAAACCCACAAAGAGTTGACGACCACAAACTCCCCCACACACGCATACACATACACGTGTATATAAAATTCCAACCAAATAAAAAATTATTTTGCAACATATCGCTACATTTCACCGACAAAATACGAGCGTGACATCTGTAGACTTGCCTCACATACACACTTATACACATACATGAATTAACATTACATTCCTACATACAGCTACAGACACAAGCGTTTCTTTACTTACACACTCTTACACTATCACATACTTTAACATCATAAATGTTCCTTGTACATATTTATATATCATCTATTGCGTTTATACACGTGATGCGTGTCTGACCATTGAGAAATATCAAAAATTATAACATTCCAGTATTCTGTCTTTTTCATTTCTATTCTCGATCTCTGACGAAGCCTTAATAAAGTTGAAACATGTTGAGATTCGTTTCCTATTTTGTTCTTTATTCCATTTTATCAGACACGCTCATAAACACACACACATATATATATGTATATACACACACACACACACACACACATATATATATATATATATATATATATATATATATATATATATATGAAAATTTTTCAGAGTTAACCTGTAGAAAAGACAATATTTATAAATATAAATGACAATAGGAAAACTGTAGTTATTTCTGGCGCGTTTCGTCCAATGTGGACTTTCTCAAAGCATAAAACGAAATAAAATTAATTAAAGAAAGTAACTAATAATAACAAAAAACAAAATGTTCTTAGCAACTGGAGGAATGCAGAGAACGCTATTTTCATATTGTTAACTGAATATAACGTCAATTATTGTCACGTGTGGAGAATATTGTTATTTCAGCTGTGATGGCGGATTCAACCATTTTCTTTTGATTTTACGATATTGTTGTGTACGTTTGTTTGTGAGAGCAGTAATTACGTTCTTTAATTAAATCATTTTCCCCTTTGATCAGCGTGTTGTATACCTACTAACAAAAATGATAGAAATAAAAAGAAAAAGTCTCTAAATGGTTTCGGATATATATATATATATATATATATATATATATATATATATATATATCCTGGAAAATTCTGTTCTGGAAAAGATACAGGGAGACATAAAAAATAAGAACAAAGACATACTCCTTACTTTCCCTTTCTCTGACCCAACTTAATTGTTTTATTACCTCCCATCCAGAACATTTTTCGGCCGGTCCAAGATGGATTTAGATAACTACTATTACTACCCATAAAAGACAATGGTGAAAAGCTTTATCATAGAAAGAAATAACTCATTCCTTTAAATATTATGTGGAATTAACCATTCTTCGCCTTATGAAGGTAACAAGATCCGAAACTCGTGTAGCGATTTATACAAAATAAACTATATAAAAAATTCTTCATTATAATCAAAAACGTCTGCGACTTTTTTCTCTCTTTAAAATATACAATATAATTTATCTCATTGGAACAACAATGTTATATATATATATATATATATATATATATATATATATATATATATATATATGAAAAAATTTGTTTACAAAGCGTTTTAATCGCTAGTTCATCAACAGTAATTTTGCGCCCAGGTGCCTACAACGTTTCAGCATTCTTGACAGATCTTCTGTTATTACAATGTCGGTTAGTTAATAATGCTTGAAACTGTTCTAGAAGAGTAAGTGGTTTGAACCTAAATCGCCTGTGAGTAAAACGGGTGATTCCATTATTAAGTAGATCACGTGATCATAAAGGAAGTGAATAAATAGGAAGTAGCGTGATGATTATACGATCTCCGTTCATTCTTCTTGTCTATCCACTATTGCTATAGATTCACTCTCTTTCTACTCTTCTGCTATACAGATTACGATTCTCTTCTGATCATTCTACTATTTGACGATTACTACTTGAACAAGTATTACTAGTACGGATATTATTGGAAGGCATAACTACTAGTACCGGCGTCTACGAAGTCTTGACTATAACGAGCATTTTTGGAATTGATAACGAGCTTTTGCTTGACATAGAAAAAGGGCCAAAGCGAAGCCGTACAGCATCATAGGGGGCGACGAGGACTTGCAAGGAATCACGAAAGAAACAAAAGAAAAATAATTTAAATTAAATTCGGTAGATTATATAGCTAAAATATATTACTAAAAAAACACATCATTAAAAATATAACCCAAAACACATTATTTCATACACACACACGCACGCACACACACACACACATATATATATATATATATATATATATATATATATATATATATATATATATATATAATGTCATCTATATATATATATATATATATATATATATATATACTCTAAATAAAATGTGTGTACAAAATCAATCAAATGTATAGAAACTACTGTGGACACAAAGTGAGGGATTAATTTCAATAATAATTATAATATAGAATTGATCCCCCATTTGATGTCCACATTATAATTTCGTGTTTATCATGTATGAATTCGCCTCTTCTCTCCCATCTATGTGTTAACTAATATGACTAGTATACATTATTTGATACACACACACACACACACACACACACATATATATATATATATATATATATATATATATATATATATATATATATATATATACTCTAAATAAAATGTGTGAAAGCACGTGCGTAACCCTGACCGCGTCAACGGCCAACCAGAGAAGGTAACACAGTTTCAGTGTCTAAGGCGGTACTGCCACCCCTGTTGCCACCAGCAGGTTTTGCCACCGGGGAACGTTCATACAACAATCTCATTCAGTAATCCGCTACCTCGAGTGGCTTTTGGACCTTGTATTGGGTTGAACAAAAAATGTAAAATTCACGAAAAAATCTAACGTTGAAATATGCGAGCATTTTAAAAAAAACTTCATACAAAAATCTCATTCAACAATCTCATTCATTAACCCTCTACCCAGAGTGGCTCATGAGCCTTGTAATTTTCTTATTTATTCATTTCTATATGCAAAGCCTGATGCTAGAAAGATTAATATGCTTTTAGCAGTTCTTGTAAATATATTGATGATAACGAGCCTCTCCAACCACTAACCGTTGATTCTTCTCGGCACACAAATACTTAGATGATTCTGCAAGCATATTAGATTCATATACTTTAAAAATCTGAGTCATCACAATAATATTTTCGCCCTTTTTTTTTAAGGCATTCCATTTCTTACCTGAAGTACCTCTCTTCCCTTTGCTTTGAATGCATTTCTTTAAGAATCTTTACCGGTTTGTAACATCGAGATGAGGATGGAGAAGTGGAGAAAGACAGCGAATAGAAATCAAGTGCATGTAGACTTATCTAAGACGTGTCAGGAGACTAAAATTAATGCCCTATGTATCAACACCAGTCTGTGTGGCATTGGCTGGATACTAGATGCATGGGGAGTGGGAGACACAGAAAGAAGAAAGGTATTACTTCTTTAGAAGAATCGAAAATACAGGTAGATAGTACCGTTGAAGATGTGATCACACCATTTATTATTTCCCGCCTGTTTTTATTAATACGTTTTTTATAAATTTTTTTTTTTTTTTTTTTTTTTTCATATTCACTTAAGGGCAAAGAATTGCAGAGAGTTGGAAGAGGAATCACGAACCAAAAAACGGAAATTAATCAGAATTGATTATGATACTAGAAATTGTCAAAGAACAGTGGAATGTTGTCTTTTATTCTAACAAAGATCTTTATGGAAGATTATTTTGAATGCGCGAGGATTTATAGTTATTTTAAAGATCATTATTTTTTTTAAAGAATTTTCTGGATCTTTACTAGTGGCTAATTTCACATCTATTTATATGTACGCATGTGTATTTTTTTAAAAAATAGGACTATAAAGAAAGCCAGCTTGGTTTCGAGAAGGTACGTTGGAGTATTGAATAGCGGCTTGGATTGAAGAATCATAGAGCCGAGTTCGAATTCCAGTAGAATCCATTACATTCACTTACGTGCTAATACCCTTGGGAAAGGTATGAAACCTGTACTTCTCCCGGAGCTGCAACCTACTGCGGGAAAAATATTTGTTGTCAGTCATGTATCAAAAGATACATGATCGCCTAAGAGTGTATCGCGCATCACTAACATGATTTTGTTTCTCTTTTCACATAACCTTCGAAAATAATGTTCTTTTGTCTGTTCTCTAAAATATCTATAAATTTCTTGCATCATTTACATTATTCGGACTGTTATCCTCATCTTCATTGCCATATTCACAACAATTCTGCCGTTGTACGCTCCGGCCTTTATGTCTATGTCTCTCTATATATCTGTCTATATCTCTGAGATGAGGTATTATGATTACTTGCGTTAGTTACATTATTCGGACTGTTATCCTCATAATCATTGCCATATTCACAACGTTCTACGCTCCGGCCTTCTTCAGGTGATTGAAATTTCGGTAGACGAAATAAGCCGTTCGGTTCGACAGTCCGAATAATGTAAATAATTTGTGTTTTTTTTTTTGTTTTTGTTTTTTCTTTTGTGGTTAGTTAATATCAAAACATATTTTAGGTTGTATATTTTAGATTTTGTTTGTCTCCGGCCTTCTTCAGGTGATTGGAATTTCGAATTGAATCCATTATTTCGTCCACTAGGTTAGATTGTTCTAGTTCCACGTGCCATGCCTCTTCCAAATGTCTCAGTTTTTTTCCCCCCTTTAACTCAACTCTCAAAGATTTTTGGTTTATCACTGCTGTGGCCTGGTACTGGATTCGCTACTCTTTGGGACTAGTCATTGGATCTAACCAACGTCTTTATTCACTGGGACATGTGTCACGAAGAAAGCAGGAGCGTACAACGGCCGAAACGTTATGAATATGGCAATGAAGATGAGTCCGAATAAATAATGAAAGAAATCATAAAACCTCATCTCAGAGATATAGACAGATCTATGAATTTGTTTTTTTCTGTTTTGGTATTTATTACTTTCCTGAGTTTTAAGTTTGTTTTTATTTATTAGACTTTTCTTTTAGGTTGAATGAATCCCGTTGGGGATTTTTATAGTTGCTTTAATATATGCTAATGATCTTTCTTATTCTTCTTTTCTCAAAACATAGACCCTGTTAATGTAAATGATATAATTATTACGAATTCAGTTCATAGCCTTATAGTGGGAATATGCAATATACAATAAAAACAAGACGAGTAATAATTGATTAATTAGACAAGACTAGATATTTCCAGCTACGGGTAAAATAGCTGAACAGACTGGGTTCTATAGCCTTGAGTGGTAACCGGTCTAGGAAAAGGGACACTCTAAATTCAAAACTATATATAATCCTGGCGAACCATATATAATGCAGCGAAGGAAAGTATCGTCTGCATTGACTCAACGATCCTTGGGTGGTAACCGACCTAGGAGAAGGAAAACTCTGAATTCAAATTGTATTTATCCCTGGATAAGTACATACTATGCAGTTGAAATTATCGTATAAGGAAAGAAGAAGAATATACAGAGAGAAAATTGAAAATGTTGAAACGTTTATGTTCATTTTGATTTGTTTTGTGCGCTTCTACTGTTAAACATTTTCAGCTGACATGAAGTGGAAAGAGCAGATTGAATTAATTGCTAAGTTTGTTGCTAAGAAAGTTGGTTCACTGTGCTAGACAATTTTTTTTTTGTTGCTAGAATCTATCTTAGATATCTTTAAAAGTCTACCATTCGACCTTGCTTTGGATATTGCTGTCACATCTGGTTTTATGCATCTATAATATATTTAAAGATTCTTGATAAAATCCATAGAAGAATCTGCAATGTTATTGGTCCTGACCTGACATCTTGGCTTCAGACCCTTTCCCAGCGTCATAACGTAGTTTCCATGTACCTTTTCTATAAATACGTTCATGGTAATAAAATCCAAAGAATCTGCAATATTATTCGTCCTGACCTGGCATCTCGGCCTTAGTCCCTTTCTCACTGCCATAACATAGCTTCCCTGTATCTTTTCTATAAATACGTTCATGGTAATAAAATCCAAAGAAGAATTTGCAATATTATTGATCCTGACCTGGCACCTCGGCTTCAGTCAGTTTCCCACCGCCATAACGTAGCTTCCCTGTGCCTTTTCTATAAATACTTTCATGGGAATTCTTCTGATGAACTTTCCCTTATGGTACTTAGACTTTATGAATTTAAGCGCTGTACTAGATTGGCGTCAGGGTTCGATCGTTTTACAGTTGAATTGGCTAAATTTAATGTTCTATGCTAACAGTTCCTTCCATCGCACTTATGGAAATGTCTTCCGGCTTCTTTTTTTCCAGTCAACTTGATAAAATCCAAAGAAAAATCTGCAATGTCACTGGTCCTCACATAGCATCTCGGCTTCAATCCCTTTCTCACCGCCATAAGTTAGCTTCCCTGTACCTTTTCTACAAATATTTTCATAGTAATTGCTCCAACTTTCCTCGTTGGTACCTATACTTTATAAGCTCATTACTAGGTTGGCCGCTAGATCTCAGCATACTACAGTTGAGCTCGTTAGCTGTAACCTTAAGTTCTATGCTAACAGTTTCTTTTCTCGCTCGCTTCTCGCTTGTGGAACTTTCTTCCGGTTTTTTAATTTCCAACCAAGTTTGATCTTCAAAAACTTTAAATGCAATGTCCATCGTTATCCTCTGTCTTCTTAATACTTACACTTTATTTTTATTACACCTTAATGGTTTTCTGATATTGTTTTACACTCAGCAACCGCCTGTGTCTTAGCTTTGTTGCTTTCTTTAGGGTGAAATGATTTAGAAATAGATGCAATAATCGTCGTAATATAAGTATTGCAAATATATTAACTATTCACTGTAAAAATGCACATGTCACTTACTTCTGTCTTACATTTCCCTATTAATATGATCTCGATAAAACTAACTGTAGTTAATAGTAGTAAAATCAATAAAAAATGTCATCGTTAAAGGGGATCACAGAATCCTTCATGATATCTGACTTGAAGTGTGTTTTATAATAAAATTGGCATTTTTCCCAAGCAAGATAGAATCAACATATTATCAATATTTTTAAATAACTTTTCCAATAGAAGCCATGACGAGATCCATCCCCCACCCTTGTGCAAATCAATTGAAAAAACCGCTTTAGTTTCCTTTCTTCGACCATACAGTTTTAGACCCACTAGATCCACAGGGTGTAATCGATTTCTATTTTTCCCTCAGATTATGTCATTTGTAGTGATATGTAGTAATATGAATCTATTTTCGGGGCGTATGATGAATTTTGTTTGGCCTTGAAAAATATTGCGCCATCTGTGATTGCATCAGATTTTCATCACACCCAGACAATATTGTCTCGACTGTCGATTAGTTGTCCTACGGCAATGCTCTGCAATGGACTTTACTCCAAGGAAGTGTACGAAAATTGCAACGCTGCACGAGCACACTGGCAAGCCTTACCAGTGAGCAACTCAAAGTACTGGCCCGGAAACTCTCCTGATTTAAATCCAATCGGGAATCTGTGGTCAATCTGCAAGAAACGAGTTCGTGGAATGGACATACTAAGTACTAATATGTGCAATAGGTCATATTTTATTAGAAAAATATGAAAAAAAGTAAATGATAACGGAATTCTTCTTTTTTTTTAAATTAATTTGCACAAAAATTTAAAAAAAAACACTTTTTTGCAATCATTAACAAATCTGTAATCAATATTTTTATAATTATTATTTCAGATTTTACACATTTTACCCAAAGATGATGTTTCTCATTAATGCTAGATTTATTCAACCTCGACAGTGACGCTATCGTAAGGGAACTGGAGACCATACCAGGGTTTATTATCGGTGGGTGTAATCTTAAGAATATAATACACAGATGATACTGTATTGATGGCAAACTCGGAAAGGAAATTACATAACCTCCTTGACAGGGTGATGGAATAAAGCGACAACAAGGACTGTCATCTGCAAGAAGACAGAAAGTATTTTGCCATGAGAAAGAGAAAAAGCCCGAAATGCGATTTACGAATTGGGGTTCAACATCAAGTAGGTACAGAAGTTCAAATATCTGGGAAGTGTTTTTAACAGAGGCTGGAAAAATTGTGACACCGAGATCCGAAGTACGCATTGAACCAGTGAAAGAAACACTTCAAAAGCTAAGCAAGGTGCTGAGAAATGGAAAATTTTAATAAGAAACAAAGAAAAAGGGTAGCGGATTGCTATGTGATATCCATTATTTTAATATGACAGTGACTATTGGACAATTTCCCCCCAGGAGGAGGTAAAAACTAGCGACAACAGTGCAGATATTGGCCCGCTTTTTCATGACGAGTTTTATTATTATTATTATTAGCTGATCGTTTTTAAAACATATTCGAGAAACTGATGCAAATACGGGAAAATAGAATAACACAGTTGGATAAAGCAAGTTTTTCAGCAACATAAGACTATCGTCCCAAATACTCATCACGATTTTCTGTAAATGTAAAGCATTTGCAAAAGCATTTTAGCATGTATGCCCTTATCACTGATACTGAACTGTATTAACCACTGCCTGTGTTCACATCCACTCTTTGGTCTCCGTAAACGTCCAGGAAGTGTCAGCTAATATCAAGGAATACATTTTTTTTTCTGATGGATAAATTCAGTGACCCACTTCAACTTTGTAGGCATTTTCATTTTTCCAGGCTACCATTCAACTGATATGTGTAACAAAGCAAAAAAAAAAAAAAAAAAAAGTAAAAAATAAAAGTAAAAAAAAAAGTAAAAAAAAAAAATAATGCTGCGTTATTACTGAGAGAGTCCAACTTTTACTGCCATACCCCCAACACTTGACTCTGGCATCTTGGGTCAGTATAATAAAATGCTAGACATTACTTTCGAATCGACACGCGGATTTGTAAGAATAAAGTTGAGGGAGAATGCGTTTAAAATGAGGGCAACGATGATGGTAATTCTTTAAACCAAGTCGTTGATTTTAATAATCACCCGATAAAGTTGGTGTTTTGTTTTTGTTCTTTCGTCTTATTTCATTTCGTTTCCTACCTTGCTATTATTCAAGAGAATGCAATGCGTGCTCATCGCCGGAAGTGATAATATTTGTGAAAGGAAGCAACGAGGAAAGAAAAAGGGAAGATAACTCTGAATAAAAAAACAAATACTTAGGAATTATATTAACAAAGCAAGCAAAGAAAGATAGTAGCGATAAGCACGGTTGATGTTCATTTTTTTTTTTTTTTTTTTTGCATCTCGTTGCCTTTTGACGCCATCATTGTTACTGCTGTAAATACCATTTCAGTTTTATATTTAGTTTTGTTTTTTTTTTTTTGCTCTTATTAAAAAAAAATATTGTTTGGTTAAAATATCTGTAGTCTTTTGTTCAATCGAGAAAATGCGTTGCACAATGAAATTACAAAATTTGTTATAAAAAAGATGACAGGGAGAAAGTGAATCAACATCGATGAAGTAACCATGACAACGAGTTGTCAAAACCAGAAACAAAATTGAACTTCATAGGTGTCGTATATTCGAACTCTCGGCGTATAGAGATTTAGAAGACTCTCGAAGAAAACGAAAATTAAAAACACAACTAACACCGTCAGCACGTTGTGGCCGTGCTCATAGTTGATATTATTGGGTATTGGATTCTTTTTTTTTTAATTAATGCTTCCATTTTTTAAACCGTGTTTTGCAATTGGGTGAGGCTATTATTGTCTTATTTTCCACAAGTATGTTGCGGGGAGGGGTTGGTAAGTCTCCGCGGGCGTTTAAATGAGTTCTAATGGAGCTCTGGTCCGAGAGATGTAAAGTAAGTCTTCTAGATAAGCAGTAGTGGTATGTCCAATGTAATTATTATGCATGAATTTATTTTCACCAGGAATGCAGTTCCGTAAGGGCCATGTAAATACATAAATAAGTTTGGTCCTATGTAGTTTGAAGCTTGCGCGTGAGTTGTTATTTTTGACGATGTGGTTGACCGTATTAAATTTTTTATAATAGATAATTAACTTAATCTTCCTGTTATGGTCGACTGGGGTTGTGTATTTCTTAAAAATGTTTGTAAAGGCAAATTCGTCCTGCTTATAATTAACGTTTATTTCATTTTTAAAGAAAATGTAAATATTATTGTTTTTGCCATATGTTCAGTTTCTAATGATCTGGAGGGAGCCTTTTTCGTGTCCATAAATGTAAATAAATAAAAACTAATTATACTGTCAAAAAAATAATTTTAATAAAGCAATTATAACAATAACAATTACCATTAATCCACTCATTTTAAACCAATGAAAATCGACCCCACTTTTCTCCTTTACAAACACAAACAAGTGAAATTCTCACTATCGGACAAGCAGTTCACAGGGACAGGTCGTAAACGCATGCGTCAGCAAAGATTCCGGCTCCTTTTCCTTTTCAGGCCATAATAGTAATATTTATCTCTTAGCACTCAACAAAAATTCGAGGTAAGAAAATACCAGATACTTCTAGTATTTTTCTAAATAAATTATCTGACCAATCATTACACACACATACACACACACACACACACACACACACACACACACACACACATATATATATATATATATATATATATATATATATATAAGCATACGAGAAAGACTGTGTACACTTTTCTTTATATTATCATTCTGTCGCATTCCACTCTAACTTTGATCTACATCTGAACGCAAACTCACAATTTTATTCAGTACTGCTGTCTCTTGTTTCTCCCAAACAACCAGATAATGAATAATACTGGTTTTGTTATTTCTACGTTCCTGCTCTTACTTATTTTTACCAGTATTTTTGTATATATATATATATATATATATATATATATATATATATATATATATATATATATATATATGTTAGGAGGCGATTATAATAATTTAATGAGTACTATAACTCCTCTACAAATCTACTACGGCCTACTAGTAGGAGGGTGAATTCTGAGCGGATGGACGGAGTAACCTCAATATCCCCGGTGCAAAAGGAACCGGAAATTATTTTGCTTTGAATGTCGTTATGAACCACAATTTCAACAGAGATAGGGAAGAGTGGTGACCACAGCGGAGTAAAATGCGTTAAATGAATAAATGTTCAGTCTTACTATTGCTCACTATAAAGAGAAATCATTTGTAAAGAAAGGCGATGGATTTTTTTTATTAATCCGTCAGATTTGTATTATCTAAATCCACCAACAATAATGTTTAATAGAATCTAATTTGATTATCTATAAGGCAGTTCGGGAAGCCGTTATTAACCAGCGTCTGTTGTACGTTGCCGAATTATTTAAAGAATAACGGACGAGAGAAAGATTTCTCGTGTGCTCCAGTGAGGACATTTTTATGACACCTATTTTATATACATAAGGGGAAATTCACTCATAAAGTTAAGATGGCATAAGTTTAAGTTTCTACTTGTGTGTGTGTGTGTGTGTGCGTGTGTGTTTTGTTTCTTTTTTTATATAACGAAGTTGTGAGTGTGTCATTGCTTGATTCTACGTCTATGAAGGCGTTTTTTTTTCAAGTTTGTCGGTAAATTTAAGGAGAGTTTTTTTCGAATGTAATTTTGAGATTATAGATTTCTGTTTTTATCTTCAACTAAAATAAAAAATATATATATATCATCTACGTAGTGGACATATATTTTAGATTTTATAACTTTTCAAATACATGTTTTCGACATAAGACATGTAGTAGTTAGATTTCGAGCGGTTTCCCATACTAACACCGTTTGTTTAAGTATAAATATTACCATTATGGTCGAAGAAGGGGGCTTTAGTTGTGCACGCACGTAGTCAGTTCCTGAGAAAATTAGGTTTGAGCGATGCAAGTGGAATCGCATAATGTTTACAGATTATATCGATGTTTTCGCCAACGGGGATATTTGTGAATATTTTTTCCATATCAAGTGTGGCTAAAATGTTTCGGTTTAGTTGTTTTGTTTTAAGGATCTGGAGAAATTGATGAGTAAATATTATACTATATTTGGAAGGTAGGTCTATGGTGATAATATTATTGAAGAATTTTGGTAACAGGTAAATATGTGTTGGGATCTGTGAAATGATGGGTCGTAGTGGGGATCCAGATTTATGTATTTTAACCTTTCCTTATAGATAACCTGGTTGGTATTCTCCGATGATTTTGTTGATTTTCAAGTAACCAGCATCAGTTTTGTTTGAAGTTATAAGTTCGATGAAGAATTTTTTAAGGTCTCAGTGGCATTTTTATTTAATTTAATAAATTCAGACCGATCTTCAATAATGTGTTTGTAAATTTTTATAATAAACCAGTCTATCCAAAATTATATATGTATTAGCTTGATGGGATCTTCTGATGACAATATTAGAACTGTTGTTTTTTTTTAATTCTTTTGCGGCAATTTTGAGTTTTTGTAAGACTACGGTTATAACTGTTTGCAGGAAGGCGATCTTTTAAGCCCTCTGCCTAGAAGAGAACCTCTTAGATTTGGGAGAGGCTTATTACTTTATCACATGTACTTTGTTTGAAGCTGATTTTGCTCCTCCATATTATTGTCGATTTAGTCATCGCTGCCATGTCTGCGGCAATCTGTGTGCAGATTTCCGAGTTGCAGGTACTATCTTTAGACAAAATTGCTCCTAAGTATTTCCTCCAGTGAATTCATGGTAATGTTGACACATGTGTTTACTGTTTATGCTATTCAACATTAATTTGAATTTCTCGGAGCTGACTTTCATTCCATATGCTCCTGCTCTTTCAAAAAGTTTGTTGGTCAAGTCCTGTTACTACCTGCTATGAGGTCAAATGTCATCTGCAAAACGTAGGTTAGAGATGCTCTGCCATCGATAGATATTGACGGATCAATGGTCGTTCAAGTTTTCTTGCATGATTCTAGAAATAGGTTGAACAATGTGGGTGAAAGTACGCATCCCTGTCGCACACCGACAGTTGTCTGAAAAAATCCACCCCTCCATTTGTTTTCCCAGAAGAACGGCGCTAGTGTCATCTTTCTATAAGGCCTGGACCACTTGGACAATTCCGTTACTTACATTGAATTCCCTAAGGTTTTGCCAAAGACCGTCATGCCATACGGGATCAAATGCTTTCTTGAAATCAACAAAGTTGTAGAACACGTCCTACTGATGTTGGGTGTGTTTCTCTACGAGGATCCGACAATTGAAGACCTGTTCCATTGTACTTCCTCCGGTTCTAAAACCTTCTTGTTCCTCTGGTAGCAGTTCTTCAGCCTTGGATTTCAGACGATTCAAAATGATACGGAACGGGACTTTACGAAGATGAGTGATCAGGCTTATCTCTATCTATAAAAGACAGGATGTGTGCGTGTGTGTGTGTGTGTGTGTAACGAATGCACGGCCGCAATTTTCGACGGATTTGCACCAAAATTTACATGCACATGCTCCAAGTTAGTGGGAAGGCCAAGACCGACTTTGCATTTCCCAACTCCCATCGATAGTGGAAATGATCGATTTTTTCATGCTTCTACGGGTAGTTTTCATGTAGTTTGCGGCCAGAGTGAGAGCCTATAACTGGCTGCCACTAATAGACAGGAAGATTCTATTGGCCAGCGTGAGAGCCAACAGCTGACTGACACGAATGTTAACTAGCATGCTAGCATGCAAAAAAAAAATCGATAGCTGCATTCGTCACAAGTGGGAAAAATTTAAATCTGCATGGTACTTTACTCCAATTGGCTCATTTGCTTGCTTAAACTCAACGTTGATTCTGATTTCGCAGAACTGGGTTGGGTGTGAAAAAGTATTTGTTGTTAACATTCTTTTTTTCATTCGGTTTTTCCTGATACGAAGCCTTTTTTTTAAAAGCTGATAGTTTTGTGTTCAATTTGTTTAGTTCTTTTTCGTAACAGATTTAATGTTTAGTATAGAGCTTAGAAAAAATTCGCAGTGTGAGATAGGCAATAAGTAAGGCATGTAGAAACATCAGCACTGCAAAGGGCACTCCTTTAAAGGCAAGGAAGGGCAAAAATATTTTAAGTCATAAGTGATAAGTCGTACGATTTTTTAATCAAACACGGACAACGCCGGGCCATGCTGCTAGATGTTCTATAATTCCGAAACTGCCGGAGGCTTCCTTTATTTGGCAGGGGTATTACTAATGACTGAGTTCACTCGTTAGGCCATTTTTTTGTTCCCAAATCTTATGTCAGAGAGTTGTTACGACTTTGATGGTTTTTTTCATCTCCGTGTTTTATCTGTTCAGGTGGAATATTATCCACTCCGGGTGACTTGCCATGTTTCAAGCTCTTTACTGCCAACTCAACCTCTTCTTTCAGTATTGACGGACTGGTCTCGTCTTCTTCTCTGGAGTGCTGGTGTCTTTGTAATATGGAGACATCTGGATAAAGCTGCTAATTGTATAAACCATTACAGTATTGCGTCCATCTATGGAGAGCCTCCTCACTGTCCGTCAGCAATTTACCATTCTCATCCTCTATGACCGTTGCTCCCTGTTGGCTGGTTAATTAGTTGACGTCTCAACGTTTGGATCTGAGAATAAAGCAACACTTCCCCCGGATGCCAGGAAAAGTCAACTAATTAATACTTCTGGCTCTTCAATTGCAGAACATGTTATCAATAGTAGGAATTGTGTCTTTGATTTTAGGGCGGATCGTTTTTCGATTTTATCGATGTCTTACTCCTCATATCACCTCAAGGTTCTTGTATATCAGAGCCCGTGGGCCTTTCCTCTGTAAAAATAGGGAATGCTTACTGGGTCTGAATGTTATTGGACTCAAGCTTTCTTGAAATTCATATTTTCCCCTCCATTTGTTATCATTAATATCAATTAAATTTACACGTTTATTTTTTTTTTCCGGAAATAAACTTGATAAGGCTGGGACGAAACCTTCGTTTTTTTGTTAGCTTTTAAAATATACATTAAAATGCCATAGAATTATGCTTATTCCTAGCTATCCTTAAATTTTGTACTACAAAAAACTAATTTCGAGGAGGATATAACTCCAGGGAGAGTTCAATGTTAACTAAAGAGCTTTATAATGATAATAAAAAATAATCTAAATAAAATAAAAGTCTTAATCTAAACAAAATTATTTTATTTAGATTAAGACTTTTATTTTATTTAGATTAAGATCCATTTAATTAAATTAACTTGAATCGACCTGATTTATCCTGCATAAAAACAACAGACGGTATCGGCCAGAGCAAAATAGAAACCAGTATTAAAATCGAAAAAGTGTAGAGTAAATTCTTTGTTGAGGAAACCAACCACAACTAACCCCCAATCTCTAAGCCCTATCTTTACCCAACCCCCACTCTCTCACCTTCCCTCCCCACTACCAAAATAAAGTATCCGTCCGGTGTAATTTCCCCATTCGTGGAAAAGGTTTTCGTTCTGATGAGATGAATATCTCAGTGTTCATGAAATAAAAATTATAAACGGTATGGATAATTAGAAGTCTCCGTCTTCTCATTGTCAACACACACACACACACACACACACACACACACACATATATATATATATATATGTATATATATATATATATATATATATATATATATATATATGTAACTATACTCGTTTCGAAAAACCTTCGAATTTTTGATTTGTCAATAATCAAATCAATCTCGAAGGAAAAAAAAAGGTTTTAAAAAAAGAAAGAGCTAGAAACATGAAAGTCTGTCGAAAAAAATCGCACGGATACAGGTTTAAAACCCAAAGAAAAAAAACCGACACGAGTAAACAACTAACTAACAAAAGAGCTCAATACAACCGTAGAGCAGACCTAGATAAACCTACCCAGGTTTCACCTAAACGGATCGACAGGGATATAGTGATATGCTGAAAATTTTTCAGATTGTTCAAGTAAAGCTTCCTAAAAAAAACAGGTTCCTCTCACCTCGACCAACTATCTAAAAGCTGGCTAAATAACCAATCATTATATTTGGGGGAAAATCTTCTTGGTGAGGCCGAGAACTTTTCAGTACTCTCTTTTATATCTGATTATGATTCCGAATCATGAACTATGATACCAGAATCCCATAGAATTTTAGAGCTAAGAGAAATATTAATTCTTCAATGAATACTGCAGCATATTACAAAGATTAACAAATTATTTAGCCCAACATATCATACCATTTTGAAATCAGGCTGATTCCGTGAGCAAATTAAATCCATTCCAGGCCGGATCCAGATCCGCAATCCTGAAATTTTCGATTCTCAAGTTTTCATTACTTTAATTGTTTCTAGGTGATTTTTTTTACGACGGATTTTTTTTTTTTTTGTACGACAACAAGTTTTATAATTTGTAAATAAATTAGGAAATAATTGAAATTAATTATAAATCAAGCGAAAGGCGTCCATGAAATAAAAATAATTGTTTGTACGGAAAGTAAGGACCTACGTACATCAGATTGTCTTTAAATTAAGTGCTGGCAGAGGAATTATTGAACTTTTAAAAGGTCATTTTGAATATTAATGCAATACTTAAATACAGCGAACAATTTTGAGTTCTTCTATAGTTTATTATTGCCCATCACATCTACTCACCCATAACTAATATGATGAAGGCCCATTCAAATGTCCTCCGCAGGAGATAATTTAAATACCACCTGATAGGGAGGTTTTAAGCTAGTCTATAATATTTTAAATGGGATGCTTGAAAAGTCTATGGTACTGATCCTATGGCAATGCCCCATACTTGTAATAAGCAAGCGTATTAAATATAGCCGTTTTTATTGCGCAATATGTCCTTTTAGAACTTAAAAATTCTTTTTTTATTTAAGACCCCTACAAAATAGTTTGAGGAACTAATAATGATAAATATTTTTTCAGTATTTTTTACGTTGTTTTTTTAACTCGCCTATTAGCCTTTTTTATCGCAAATATAATTTGGTCACTATAAGACAAATACCTTCAGACAAAACAAGTCTCCCTTCTCTTGTGATGCACTAAACATGTACTTATCTTGCTTAATAGTTAATCCAACCCTGTCTGGACCGAACCTTTAAAAGGAATTTGTGAAACGTCTAAATGGACTTTGCAAAACAGTAATCAGATTCGAGAATGCAGCAGACGTGATAGCGCGTGCATTAACAAACGAACAAAATCTACGTTGCCATTTTACGCAACCAAAATACAAACGAAACAATAAGGAGTGGGGAAGTGCAAAATAAATCAGGGGAGATAATTCACTCAAAGAAGATGTAAATAAGGGCTATTATACTTAGAACTTCGGGCGCTGTAAGCATAGCTTATCTGGAAGACGTAGAATCAATGAATGTCGGCTGCAAAATAAGGTAAACAAAAAAAAAATGTAATGTTGTATACCTGGAAAGTGGTTCCATCTTGATGCTGCTTTTTCGAATGTGAAAATAACGGCTTCATTTTCAAATTTCTGCTAAAAGCTACAGCCTAAAAAACACCAAGTACATCAAACCTATTTTGGCATGAACGAAGAAAGCTGAAAGGATAATAATAATAATAATAATAATAATAATAATAATAATAATAATAATAATAATAATAATTACAACAAAGTGGTATTACACTAAAAATGAATAATATTAAACACAAAAGTAAAAAAGAAGCAAAATTAGCAAGAGATAGTGTAGAAAAAGATGAATAATAATAATAATATAATAATAATAATAAAGTGTTATTCCAGCAAAGACAAATAATATTAGACTAAAAACAAAATAAACAAAAATAAAACAAAATGAAGAAAAAATAAAGAAAAAGAAGACTAATAATAATAATAATAATAATAATAATAATAATAATAATAATAATAACAATAATAATGAGACAGAAAAAAGACGAAGAAGAAAAAGATGAAAATTAAGAAGGAATGAAGAGAAAGAATGTAAGACTGAAAGAATCGAAAGAAGTAGAAAAATAAGAGGAAAAAAAGGAAGCGAAAAAGAGGAGAAAGAAGAAAAAGAGGAGAAAGAAGAAAAAGAGGAGAAAGAAGAAAAAGAGGAGAAAGAAGAAAAAGTAGGAGGAAGAAGAAAAAGTAGGAGGAAGGATATAGAAAAAGAAAGAAAATGAATAAAATAATAATAAGAAGAAGCAGAAGAAGAAGAAGATTTAAAAAAGAGAAAAATTGCGAAGGAAAAGAAATAAAAAAAAGAAAGCGAGAGGAATTCAAGGAAGAAAAATAGATGATAGCAGCGAATAAAATGAGAAAAATGAAAGCAACAAAGAAAACAGACCGAAAAAATATAGATTAAATACTACTACTACTACTACTACTACTACTACTGCTACTACTACTACTACTACTACTACTACTACTAATAATAATAATAATAATAATAATAAACTAAAATACTGTTCTAGTAATAAGGGGAGCACTAGGAATAATTAGAAAATGTACTGATATATACGTTAAGAAAATCACAGACAACCCTTCCTTATCCGAGATAGAAATGATTTTGCGCATGAGCAACACTCATATACTAAGCAAAACTCTCCCAAACTAATATGTTCAATAATTTCTAAGAAAAACCTTCCTTTATTCAAGTTTCAGATAAAAGACTTCGTAAAGGACTGGAAGAAGAAGCAAATCAGAGAAATAATAATAATAATATTTTATTTGTACTTAGATATATACATAAAATAAGCTTGGCTAAATATTTATAAAAATTAGTTTTTTGCTATACTCCCTAATAATAATAATAATAATAATAATAATAATAATAATAATAATAGTGTGGAGCAACAGAAAACACATCAGTGGCTGAGGAGCAACGGGTTGGAAGCTGAAAAAGAAGGCCTAATTATTGCAGATTAGGACCAAAGCCTCGAAACCAGATCCTGCCACTTTCACATAATCATAGATGAAACTAACCCGAAAAGCAGGATCTACAGAAAATATGATGAAACTATTGAGCATATTATCTCAGAATGTCCGGAACTAGCAAAAAAATGAATTTACTCACAGGCATAACAAGGTAGCGATATATGTTCACTTGAAGATATGCAAGTTGTACTGAGAGATGGTATGAACTCCAATTAGACCCATTTACCCAAAATAATGATGTAACTTTTCTCTGGGAAATGCCAATTCAAACTGACATGAAAATAAAATCCAACAGACTTGATATTATCATAAAAGACAAGAAATTCAGGAACTGTATGCTTATTGATATAGTAATACCCATCTGAAACATCTCCATAAAAGATTACCGAGAAATACAAGGACCTGGAAATCGAGATTAACAGGATGTGGAGAATGAAGACTTAGACTGTATCAATAGTAATCGGAGCACTGGGACTCGTGAGAAAAGGAACGGACAATTTTACTAACAGTGTCCCAGGTAACATCAGCATACAAGTTGCCCAGAAAATCGCCCTACTAGGAACATCCCATATCCTATGAAAAGTGCTATCATTTAAATGACAATTCTTCTATTGGGACAATGGACTATAGTTTGAACCCGGCTCTACTACTACTACTACTACTACTACTACTACTACTACTACTACTAATAATAATAATAATAATAATAATAATAATGATAATAATAATAATACTAATAATGATAATAATAATCGCGCGTCTTTGTTAATGGTCGGGTTATTAGGGGAACATCATGGTTGAGTGTTGAGATTTTTTTTTTTGTTTAAAGGATGAGGGAGAGAAGACAAATTGGCTGTCACATCTCGATACTTGGGCAGATTCTCAATCAGAGAGCCTATGAGCCGACTGAGTCACTCAAGCTGAAATATTTTCTAACAGGGCCTCACCTGCAAAAAGATGCGCTGCTTTTGCCAAAATCTCTCAATGTTCAAGTACGAATTTAAAAGGTTAAATTTTGGAAAGTTTCCGAAGGAATAGCAAAGGAAGTAATTACAGTGCCAGTAATCATTAGAACACTGAGATATTATATCAAAAAATATAAAAAAATCCTTGCAATTATTGGTTTGTTTTTTGAAAATAGAACTCCGGTTTATTTTCTTACGTCACGAGTGGTAACCTGAAAATAAACCCATTAAAAGCAACCAGCATCGTATAATAATATTAATAATAATAATAATAATAATAATAACAACAATAATAATAATAATAACTCTCTTTTGTTTTAGAATTAGAATATATAATGTATTATTTAAACATAATACTCTAGTATAATAATGTTTTCTTTCGTTGAATAGCTTCTTTTTACAACGTTTTTCTTTTTGAATTTCAATCGCGTCTCTGTTACTTGGCAACCCATCTAGGAGAAGGATAACTCCGAACAACAAGCTGCAACTCAAGGTGTTAATCGTGCCGAGGAGTAAATGGTTGCTGTGTTATGAGGTCGCGAACGATACCCTACAGGCTTCGGAAGCCTGTCTATAAAATACCGTTACCCAATGTGCCGGACGACTTTGTGTGAACTTTTGAACCCATGCGTCACTTGTGGAAACCATATGAAAACTAAAAGTCAAACCAAAAAGTCCAGGATGGCTCTTCTAGTGAATAAACAGAGCCCCCGTCCCTCGCAAGCGAATCTACCTGAGATCGAAAAATCTGCCATAGGAACAAACTCATACATAAATAATGAATCTTCAGGTTCACACAACCGGTATAATCCCATTGATGGCCATGTGAATTCTTCAACTAGATCCACAACCATTCATTTAAAGAAAGAAAAGGTAAAATGGTCTCGTGAGGAATACAAACACGTTATGACTTTATTCTGTGAAGCGCTGCAAAATCCTCAGAAAAAAAATCACTTGCCAAACAGATGAGATTTGGCGAGAAAAGATTGGACAAGCAATTAGAAAGTACATTGATGAAAATTAACTAGCCAATGTAAGAAGTTACATCATGGGAAATAACCGATTGAGAGATTCTGAAATTAAAGAAATCAAAAGAATTTCAAGCAGAATTGGTGAATCAAGAAAACATGAAAAGGAACCAGAAAAGGACATAAAAAGTATTAACATTACACAAACCACAGATCCTAATGAAAAAAAAAACACGAGATAAAATATCAATCAGTGAAGATAATGCAGAAAGTGTAGAAGTGTTGGAAAAGCATGATCTTAGTCGCTCACACGCCTGCAATAAAATATTGAACTGAATTATTTTATGGGAAACAAGAATAATATAGATGAAGCCAAAGAAGAAATCAGGAGACATTTAAATCAGAGACAAAATATTGAAATCGAAGAACGAGAACAACTCCCAAAATTACAACCAACAAAGCAGAACTTCAAAACTATTAAACCTTAAAATGCAGCACGCAAATTAATTCTGAATGAAGTAGACCCACATATATGTCTCAATGAAGCAATATATGTCTCAATAAAGCAATATATGTCACAATGAAGCAATATATGTCTCAGCAATGGCAGAAACTACAAAATTATACATCAAAACAAAAAAAAAAGGCAGTCACACAGAAATGAAGACCCACCTTGGAAATAGGGAAAGAAATTGAACAACTTAGAAGTGAATTATCAGTACTCAATTAAGTGACAAGAGGAACAAATATAAGGACTAGAAAAGGAAGAAGAGTCAAAAGAAAATACAACAATTAAGAATAAAAACAAGAATAATATACAAGAAGCGAAAGAAGAAATCAGGAGACATATAAGTCAGAGACAAAATATTGAAATGGAGGAATGAGAACAACTTCCAAAATTACAGCTAAGAAAGAAGAACTTCAAATATATTGAACTCTACAATGCAGCATTCAAGTTAATTCTGGGTGAAATAGACCGACATATAAGTCCTAACAAAGCAATATAGTCATCAGGAATAGTAGAAACTAAACAATTATACATCAAAGCAAAAAAAAAAGTAGTCTCACAGATATGAAGATCCACATTGGAAAGGAAAAATGGAGAAAGAAATTAAACAACTCAGAAGTGAATTATCAGTATTGAATGAACTGGCAAGAGGAACTAGAAAAAGCAGAAGAGTCAAAAGAAAATACAATTAAGAATGAAAATAAAGTCCTATCAGTTAAAAAATAAAGCAAATAATACATCTGAAATTTCAAAGAATCAGATGCTATGTAAAAAGGTCAAAATTCTACAGACAGAAAAAAAATTTTCAAACCAATGCAAAGAAATTTTACGGAGAAATAGGCAAATAAAATTTAATTTAAATTTAATTGACAACCCACCATCACAAACGCAAGAGGTTATACAGTTCTGGGAAAAATATGGGCTTGCCCTAAAGAACATAAGAAAGGAGCAGATTGGATTACCGAAGTGGTAGAACGAACGAAAAATAAATCAGAACGAAGATCGGCGGGAATCACAGAAGATGCTGAATGTGCAATGAAAAAAGCACGCAACTGAAAACAGATAAAATTCCTAACTTTAGGCTCTATTACCAAAATGCAGTACGCAAAATGTAGTCCAGGAATTTCAAGAAATGATCAATGATCCTACTAAAATTCCGGCATGGGTAACTCAAGAAATTTCCTTCCTTCTACCCAAGAATGGTGACACAAATGCTCAAAAAAAAATACAGAGCAATTACATGTCTTCCTACTACGTACAAACTATTGGCATCTATTCTGAAAAAAGAAATATATTCCTTCTTAGAAAAATGATATACTACCTCTTGAACAAAAAGGGTGAAACGTGGTTCTTACGGATGTAAAGACCAATTACTTATTAATAATAGGAAGATCTTAGAAAACTGCTTCAATACAAAGAAAAATCTCAGTTCTTCCTGGATAGATTACCATAACGCATTCGATAGTGTATCTTATTCCTGGATCTTAAAGTCTTTAAATACAGGGTGTTTCAAAAAGAATACGCCAAAATCATTACTCTGTTTTTTTAGGTCTGTAGCATTGTTGTGGACTGAATCAGTGGTTATTTGATAGAGTAGTTATCAAAGTTTGATTGGGTGTCAGTTTCACCACTGTCGTTAGTATAACTTCCGGTGCAGCTGAATTGTGGGAAGATCAATCAAAATTGTCACGGTGCAGCGTGCTTTCAGAACAGAATTCGGCATTGATCCGCCCCATCGTGAGAGCATTCGACGGTGGGTTAAACAGTTTAAAGAGAGTGGGTGCCTGTGCAAAGGAAAGAGTCCTGGAAGACCACGTGTTACAGAGGAGCAAGTGGAGAGGATTCATGATGCATTTGAGAGCAGCCCACGTAAGTCCGTACGTCGAGCAAGTCTTCAGCTTGCCATCCCTCATACCACTGTCTGACGTGTGTTAAAGAGACGATTACACATAAAATCATACAAACTAAACCTCGTCCAAGAACTTACTAATGATGACAAGGTGGTGCGGAGGACATTCTGTGAGTCAATGCTGGAGATGGAGGAAGGTGATGAAACTCTCTTTTCACGTTTAGTTTTTAGTGATGAAGCGAATTTCCATTTGAGAGGCACAGTCAATCGTCACAATGTGCGCATTTGGGGAACAGAGCACCTACATGAAACTGTTGAGCATGAAAGAGTTTCCCCTAAAGTGAACGTCTTCTGTGCTGTGTCTCAAGACAAGGTCTATGGTCCTTTTTTCTTTGAAGGAAACACCGTTACAGGACAAACCTATCTCGAAATGCTCCAAAACTGGCTATTCACTTTACTGCAAGCAGATTCGAATGACTTCATTTTTCAGCAAGATGGAGCACCACCCCATTGGCATCTCGGGGTTAGAGCTTATCTGAATGAAAACATGCCTCAGCGATGGATTGGGAGGAGAGGTGCTAATGACCTTGCTCTCTGTGCTTGGCCTGCCAGATCCCCAGACCTCACTGTGTGTGACTTTTTCTTGTGGGGGTATGTTAAAGACCAAGTTTATGTTCCAGCACTTCCAGCAAGTATCGATGACTTGAAATATCGAATAACAGCTGCAATCAACACGGTGGACCGTGACATACTGAGGCGGGTTTGGGAGGAATTCTCATATCGGCTTGATGTTGTCCGCGCTGCCGGTGGTGGCCATATTGAGCACTTATAAAACATGAAATGAAACTAGAATGTATATACAACACAGGTATTTATGCTAGAGGTTTGTAATTTTTTTCGTTTTTGACACATCACGTGATGATTTTGGCGTATTCTTTTTGAAACACCCTGTATATACAAGGTATCACCTGTCGTCATCAAACAAAGTATGACGATATGGAAACAAACACTTTAACTCAATCGTATAAATGTAGTCTGTAAGTCTCTGTCAACAGAAGAATATTTCAAAGTGACGCATTGTCTCCCTTACTATTTTGTGTATCCCTAATAGCATTAACGAGCGTAATTAAAAGGATGAAATATGGCGATAAGATATCTCAAAAGAAAATAAGCAAACTATTTTACATGGATGACTTAAAGTTGTATGCTAGGAATGACAGTAAGATGGAAGGTCTCTTGAAAGAAGGAAAATTGTTTTAGTGATGATATTGGAATGGAATTAGATTTGGAGAAATGTACTAAAGCCACAATTTTAGGATCACTACAATGGACCTCGTCTAATAGTTTCGACTATGGTGTAACAATCAAAGATTTAGAGCAAGAAGAAGATTATAAGTACCTCGGTGTAAATGAGATTGAAGTAATTCACCATAAAAAAATGAAAGAAATAGTACGAAAATGTTACGTGTGCGTGCTACTGACATTAAGAAAAGAATTATGACCATTAACAGCCTTGCCATCCCAGTGGTTCAATATATTCTCAAAATCTTGAACTGGACTCTAAATGACAACTGAAAGGAAAGATGTAGACCGTCTATACATACACACCGTAAATAAGGTGGAAGAGATCTTATTCGACTAGAAATGTCATACACGACAACTATTGGCTTACTAACATCTATGGAAACAACAAAAGATTGGATGATACAATTAGTGAAACAACGCGAAAAGAAGAAGAAAAATATTCAATCATGAAATAAGGTTGTAAATACAGACGAAATTTACATTTAGTAGATTCTGTAGAAAACAAAAATGAAAGCAAGAACAAACTGCTACAGTTAAAAATATTAAGAAAAAGTAAAGGTTCTTCTTATCAGATGAAAGAACGCTTGAAAGAAGGTGCTAATGAAGCCGATGTTTATAAAGTTAACACTCCTCGATGGTTACGAACATCTGGATTAAAGGCTGAAGCGGAAGGCTTTATTCTTCAGCGCAAGACCAGAGTCTTTTCACTTGGAACTTTCAGGCAAATATCATACATAATAGTGTCCATGTAAAATGTAGAGTCTGTGGTAAATATCAAGAAACCATAGACCATCTAATCTCAGGATGTTTTGCTCTTGCGTCAAATAAATATAAAAATTGTCACCATAGATTAGGGAAATATTTACATTGGGCAATATACAAACACTTTAGAAAAGATGTTAATAAACGCTGGTATAAACAGCATCCAGCACCGGTTACAGAAAAAGAAAATATCACAATTACACGATTTTTACAGACAGGAAGATTGAAGCAAATTGGCCGGACATAAGTGCCAAAAACCGAAAAGAAAAAAAATTGCCTACTAATTTATATGGCTTTTACAGCAGACTGTAACATAGGAACCAAGGAATTTGAAAAAAAAAATATCGAAGAATAAAGACCTGGAAATCGAAATAGTAAAATATGGAAGATGAAAACAAGAATAATACCATTCATATTAGGTGCGCTTGGAATAATATAAAAATACAACCACACACTGAAAAAAAAATCCCTGGAAAAATCCCAGCTTAAGTGAAATACAAAAAAATTGTCTTGATAAGTACAGCCACGCACAAAAAGAACTTTGTCCATGTAACGCTAATGATGTTATGGGAGTTGGACAAACGAACCATGAAATGTAGTCATAACAACATGTCACTAACTGCCTTAGGTTTTCACGCACACTTGCTAGGTAGTGTGACCATAGCAGAAATCAAAATGCGATGATGATAATAATAATAATAATAATAATAATAATAATAATAAGTAATCCTTATTATTATTATTATTATTATTATTATTATTAGTTCCTTGTATTTCTGTTATATACACATTTCTTTGCGGTTCCCAATCAGAGATAAAATGACAGAAATTTTCACTGATCATTTTTCTAAAAAAAAAAGTCTTCGATTACACACATTTTACATAGATAAAGGCCTTCGTAAAGTGTGGGCTGTACTTGTGAATATATTTTTTTTTTTGTATTTCTTTAAGGCGCGGCCTACCAGGAATACCTTCTAGGGAGTCTATCGGAACGTCTTCCAGACAATCCAAGAAATCCAACTACAATGGTGATTACTAATATCCACATGTGCCACATTTCTGAGATCTCTACTCCACGATCCTCGTATTTTGATAGTTTTTTGATAATCCTCAAAGATAAATCGCTATCTGCAGTGAATGCCAAAACAATAAGAAAGGATATTCTGTTCTTGTGGTCCTCGATCACGATGTCAGGCCGATTAGACTTAATTGTTCTGTCTCTGTATGTTGTAAAGTCCCAGGTTACAAGTTCTATCTCTGTAACCGGGTCTGGGTGATGTTCATACCAGTTTCTTGCAGTTTCCTTTCCGTAAAAATGGCATATTTTCCAGTGCAGATATTGGCCTAATCTGTCATGCCGAGTTTAATATTCAATCGGTGCTAACACTGTGCAACCAGATACATTATTATTATTATTATTGTTGTTGTTGTTGTTGTTGTTGTTGTTGTTTACTTAGGGTTCTTATTTAAAATATTCTATTTAGATAATTTGAAAAACAAAAATTGCTTGGAACGAGCAGACTGGTGATCCAGAAACTCCTGTACCAGTTTCTGAAGTAAATGAATTCTGAGAAAAAAGAAACACACACACAAACACACACACACACACACACACACACACACACACATATATATATATATATTGTAATATAATATAATATAATATAATTGCCTTAAACACTAATATTCCATGGTTATAATTTATTACATTGGAATCGTAATCACGATCCAATTCATTATACCTATATATATATATATTTATATATATATATATATGTATGTATGTATGTATGTATATTAACCGGCCCAAAATACGAAAAATAGAGCAACATATACCCTCAAACGAACCTCTGTCAAGGAAAATAACTGAAATTCATAAGATAACAACCAAGGTGTGCCTCCCACACACAGCGTTGTTGCGTTATTAAATGAACGCACCCTGAATAAAACAGCCCTGAATACATTATTGCATAATGTTTATTTTTCGACCAAGTTACCAATCGCTTAAATACATACGCCACTGTTGAAGTTACTCGAAATTTAAAGTTCCTTCACCTCGTGTTCCTGGCATTGAAAAGGTCCTTCAACCGTTGTGTTTCTGACATTAAAACCATTTTTATTTAAATACAGCCTATACAGGCTTCTACTGCATACCCAAAAGTGCCGTCCCCATAAATGTATCACCCAGGGCGCACCGCCTCGTCTCCCCAGACCATACTGAAAACATACTTGAATTTGATTTTTCTATTATGTTTATAATAACAAAAAACTTTGTGGACCTCTACAGCGTGCCTATCTTAACGGAGCTGGTGACCTTAAGGTCATATTTATGATCGGTCGGCGCAACATAACAGCATAACAACATAACATAACAACCTAAAAATATAACAACATAACAACACAGCAACATAACAATATAACAACATAACAACATAACAATATAACAACATAACAATATAAAAATATAACAACATAAAAATATAACAACATAACAATATAACAATATAACAACATAGTAACATAACATAACAACATAACAATATAACAAAACATAACAACATAACAACATAACAACATAACATAACAATATAACAACATAACTATATAAAAATATAACAACATAACATAACAACATAAAAATATAACAACATAACAATATAACAACATAACGATATACCAACATAAGACATGCATATGACACGTGTTGACGCCAGAAACAGAAGGAAAACTACAGGACCATCTAGACAGGAAAGCGAGAAGAAAGGACTATTCATCAATTGTAAGAAGACAGAACGTACAGTTGTCAGCAAAAGAAGTTTGGCTTATTTTGTTTTACGGCATATCAACCTCAATGCGTTATTTAATGCCGACAAGATTTTTAGGATAGGTTCGTATGAATGGAATATGTATTCTTTGTAAGAAATCAATTTGTAGATCAGGTTAACATTGACGTAAGACGTCAAGACGGTTTTTGTCCAGATTCAAATCTATTGCTTGTAATATATTCTTTTCAAAAATGTATTGCTGGTATTTTTTGCTATAAAAATCTATTTTTATACATTTATAATTTTTTAACCCCAGTTAGGGGGTTAACTATTTGCCCATAGGTGGGACCCTAACAGGTGCTACCACACCGGGTCAAGGTGGACCTGGGAACAACAGCAATTAAGAGGTGGTTCCAGGCTCATCAAAACCTCTCGGTCAGAGGCGTTACTGCTGGATGTAGTTTATCATCATACCCAGGATGGAAAATTAAAAGGGAAAAGATTGAATAATGTTGGCGACGCTTGTAAAACGTTTAGTAAAAAAAAAGAAAATAGGGAACGAATAAACATATCCAGTCGACATCATCACTATTATCCGCTACAATACTGAGAATAGTGCTGGATTACTGACTTGTTGTCACTTGATCTGTATCTATCAGATACTAATGAAGGGAAAAACCAGTGAGCAAAAAATAATGTTAGACGATCAGTTTCTACAGAAAAGGTGTTAATAAACTGCTCTTAAAAACCATTGCAAATTACTGAGTTACAGTGAGTTTCAAAATAGTGGCCTTGTGCCAAACTTGGTTTAATCGTACAAAAGAATATGACAATAGCCTAGTGAATTTGGCGGCATAGAAAATGTAAGTTCAATCCCTGAGCTTGGTAGTAAAGACTTGGACTCAGTAAGCAATACGAAAGAGAGAAAAAAGAAACAAGAAGCGAGGCAAGAAATCCATAGACATCGAAATGAGAAAAATCTACTCATCTAGATTAAGAAATGGGCTCTGTTCGAAATTCCCTGAATGTGACTTAGATCATACGCAACCTGAAGAAGGCCGGAAGGTAAAACGGCTGAAACGATATAATAATAGCAAAAAGTAGGTTTGGGACATTCATCTGAATGTAAATAATTTAATAAATGTTAACTGCTCATCCTAGAAATTTACAGAAAATAAAATTTGGAAGATGAGACAAGTAAGATATTAACGGAAAGATATAGATCCTCATATATGAATAAAAGCAGATACTATAACTGGGATGAACAAAACATCCGTTAAATAATTAATATAGCTTTATCGTTAAACAAAAGACTAGATCTTCATGAAAGCGAAATATGTAATTGGAAGCTAATTCTAAAACAAATACTTGACGTCTAAACAGAAACATAAATCGTTTCTTCACTCAATAATAAAACCTATTAAATATAGTATTTATGAAGGTAGACATGACAGTAATAAAAATGACGGCATATTAAATTTGCCTCCAGCAACATCTAAAAAATTTTTCCATTGCTGATAACGAATGGAATGCTTTAGAGAATATACTCTAGACGACAGTTGCAAGGATGTAAGAAAATCATCAAAACGAGTTTCCTGCTATTTTTATGGATTTTAAAAACTAAATTTTTGCTGTCACGCTCAAAAGTAATTAATCTTAACAATAAGTAAAATAGATTCTGCTTTCTTCATTTTTGGTGTTTTTGTTTAAATATGTCGGCGTCCATTGTTCAAAGAAATTGAAGTAAGTTAAGAAAGATAATCATGATTATTGATATTTGATCAGCATGTCTAATGGTTATGACAGCAGAACATGTGATAATAAGTCTTCTCCATTTTCCAGCACTCTCGTTTTTAACGACTCTCTCTTTAGGATCGGATTTCCGGTTCCTTCTAAAATCTTTACATCCTCTTTCACTCTAAGTAGCCCCTTGCGTCTTAAAGGCATTATCGCCTTGCTCGGGTCGAATTGATTAAATAAAAAGGTTCGTTTATTGTTCTTCATTGGGCATATCTTCTTTCCATTTCCAGTGGGTTTAACGCTGCTCCCAAATGTCGAGTGAACGTACCATTTCTGTCTGAATTTCTGGGATGAAGAGTTATCATTATTTCCACTATTATTTCAAAACTTAATTCACCCCATGCAAGACATCAAAAGACTTACTGGGTGTACAAGAATTAGAAACAAAAACATTATTAATGAGCGAGAACAAAAAATGTAATCAGGATGACAGTAGATAGATTGAAGATTAAAGTTGTCTGGAAATTAAAGTTGGCTGGAAATTAAAGTTGGCTGGAAATTAAAGTTGGCTGGAAATTAAAGTTGGCTGGAAATTAAAGTTGGCTGGAAATTAAAGTTGGCTGGAAATTAAAGTTGGCTGGAAAGCATGAAACCAGGAGGGGGTTTCTCCAGCGAGAAGTGCAAGAAAAGAAACAGGATAGAATTTACGGTTACATCTAGCCAACTCAACTATAAATTGATGAGATCTTAATGCCAGTCTAGTACTGCACTTAAATTAAAAAATCTAGGTACCATAACGAAGATTTAATCCGAACAATAACCGTGAAAGTATTCATAGAAAAGTCTCAGGGAAGCAACTTTATTTTGGTAGAAAAGTGACTGAAGCCGAAATGCCAGATCAGGACTGATTTTTTCTTTTTTTTCTTTTATCAATGAGCTCTTTCTGAGAGAAAAATTGTTTCGCACGACACAGTGAACTAACTTTCTTAGCAGGTGACCTATTAATGAATTCAATATAGTCTTTTCACTTCATGTCAGCTGAGAACATTAACCCAAGAAAGCACAATATTCTAAGCATGGACGAATGGTAGACTTATAGATATTTAAGATAGATTCTGGAGAGAAAAATTGTCTCGTACGATACAGTGAACTAGCTTTCTTAGCAGCTGACCTAGCAATGGATTCAATATAGTCATTTCACTTCATGTCAGCTGAGAACATTAACTCAAGAAAGCACAATATTCTAAGCATGGACAAATGGTACACTTATAGATATGTAAGATAGATTCTGGAGATAAAAATTGTTTCGCACGACACAGTGAACTAACTTTCTTAGCAGCTGACCTAGCAATGGATTCAATATAGTCTTTTCATTTCATGTCAGTTGAGAACGTAAGCCCGAGAAAGCGCAACAATTCACTCTCTTGGAGGTTAGCAACAGCCATGCCGATGGAAGGCAGAGAAGCGTCTCAGATTATTAAAGGAGACTAATGTATTTTAGGAGGTGTTAAAATTAACAAGCCATCTTGTTGCCCCAGTTAACAACAGAGTGAATGTCATTTTGGACATCAGTTGCCATTTTGACCTTATCGAAATGACCAGCCTTACTATCGAGTTAGGAGTAAATGGCTATGCCATCAAGATACCAAGTTGAGAGCCGATGCCCTCGGGAATGTCATTAATGAAAACTAGAAACAAATTAGGACCAGTTTTCACGCATACTGTTTCACGTGTTCCTGATTTTGTTATTACAACTTTCGGACCTTCATCAGGTGTATGAATATCACTTCTGGCAATGAACAGATAATTCAAAAATAAATCCTTTATTTACTGCTCAGTTATTGCTCACACTCTTTCCAATGTTTTCAAGTACATACTGCTCGGTTCGAGGATTCCGATATAAACCCTTTATTTAATTTATGGAGGTAAACTGTTCTTGTTCCACTGGCCATGCCTAGGGATATTTTGTCTAGGTCTTTTTTTTTTTAATAATAATGTTTTAATAGTGTCTCTTAGGCCTTTAATTAGGTGAAAAATAGAGTAATAATTTTTTTTTCAAAATGGCTGTCCTTTAGGACACAGAGAGGAAGCAAAGTGCTGTTATAGAATTGCAGTTATTGAAAGGAAGACGTACTGCAAATATTCACATGAGGAAAGTCTGCACATAATGCAAGCACAGTACGAAGTTGTGTCATTACATAATAGCAATGGATGTAAAGATAAACGGATTGATGATGTCAATACTGATGACAGAAGATTCATTATTGAAAAACACAGTGAAAGCCCTCAAGTGAACCATGTTTTTTGCCTGCAGTATAGTGAAGTCGCTTAGCTACTCAAAATGATGCGCCAAATGTGTTTCGAGATTGGCTTCGTAAAGGAGCAGAGTCTTATTGCTACCATTGTGCCCTGTTCTCTGATGATGACATAATTAAACAGGCAACTCGCATATGACAAAGAAAGCAGCAAAAAGACGTCTACAAAGCGGTGTACATGTCCTCATTCAAAAGGGGAATACGACAAGAAAGAAGACTATGATAAGAAATATTTTTGGAATCCTAAGACTTTTGTGTTAATTCTGATATGAGTTGTTTTCTTCGGTTATTGAATCTGTTGAATTAGAGTAGAGTGGAATCTCGGTTTACGAATTTAATTCATTCCTGAAGGCCGTTCGTAACCCGAAATGTTTCTAAACCGAAACTATTTTTTCAATAGGAATCAATGTAGAGAAAACAAAGTCACAGTATGTTGTGGATTCCGGGATGAAATCCGGTCTCAAATAAATGATAAACGCAGGAATGAAATATAGCAAATAAATGTATTGACGTAATAATACAATTGGCAATACGGTTAGTAGATCCAGAAATGCGGTTAGTAGCAATAATAATATATATATACAGTCTGGGAAATTCAGTATCGAAGATGACTTTCTTCTGAGTCTATGTGCTCGCAACTGTGACTCCTACAAAGCGGTTACCTCACACTCTCACTCTGTCACTGTATCATTGTCTGACTCCCTGGGTATTCACCGGCAGCAGTACAAGTACACACTGGGCGAGTCCACTTGTATAAAAAAGGGGTGGACCCCTTAACACAGTACAATAAAACTGGAAAAGAAAATCACAACACACGAATGTATACAAAATGGCGGTCTTGGCGGAAATGATTCCATTCGGGTTAACTCGGTTCAGCAATGTTCGAGAACCGAAATTTGTTCGATAACTGAAGCATTTTCATGCTGAATTTTCTACTCGACACGTGAGACGTTCGAGAACCGAGGTTCTCTCTATAGGCGTTACTTTTTGATCGATCTTCGTACAATGATTGAGAAGTAAGGAGACTATTGATGAATTGATTTAGAATCCTGATGCGTTTGTCTTCACTTTGGTATGTTATATGTGTCTCTAATACAACATCTGTTGAAATTAAAAAAACGCCCCATGCTTTGAGTCAGCCTTGTACTAACTTTTGTGTTCATTTTAGTATACTTTATGTGCCTCTAATCTGTAGTAATTACATCTGTAGTAATTACATCCGTAGTAATTACATCTGTAGTAATTACATCTGTAGTAATTACATCTGTAGTAATTAAAGAACAGGCGTGACTTTGTGGCAGACGGTGTATTTTTGATTTTTTTCTAATTCGTGATATGAATAGAACTTATTATACATGAAAACTTTCATCCAGTTTAATGAATACAGTGGGACACAACAATTATTAAAAGCATAAAGAAAAAAAAAACTGTTTTGGAGTTCGCCACTGCCCTCAAAGATGACGACATTTCTTGTTTTCCCCACGCCATCAAAGATGACTGCATGTATAAGATTTTTTTCAAGTACCTGCTATTATTAGGTTGTCAAGTGTGAGTTTTAAAAATATTTTCCAACTATACTCACACACATACACACACACACACACACACATATATATATATATATATATATATATATATATATATATATATATATATATATATATATATATATATATGACTGCAAAGTGTTGTACGTTATTTCACCGAGGAGACGATTCTGAGAACTAAATTTTGTATCTTTGGACTTTTGTATTGATTTTAGGATGTTTTGTGTATTTCTACTATTAAATCTGCAGTAATTAAAGCATATGCATTACTTTTTGATCAACCCAATTCACAGGATTGAAATGGAAGGAGACAATGGCTTGTGGATTAAATTTAGAATGTTGAGAACTTTGTGTTCATTTTGGTAAGTTTAGTGTACATCTGGAATTCAGTCTCTTTTAATTAAAGTAGAACTGGCTTTGTTTTCTGGTCGATTCTTGTAGTTAAAATTAAGTCACAACATGTATTACTGAGACCAACAAAAGGCAGGAAACTGTGGAGAACTGTCTCTGAAGAAATCTAGCACATAGAGATTTTGGGTGGTTGATTTTTACTACTTATCAACCATTACATATGTTAAATATTGTATATGTACCCAGTGAGGATTGAAAACACGAAGTGGTAATTAGAAAGTTAGAGAGGGGTGAGTTGATACGCTAGAAATGGTACTGGTGGTAATGCTTGATATAAAGCCTATAAAATCCTTACAGGCGTCCTACGAAGCTCACCACTCAGCCCTATCTTCTATTAGGTTGGTGCAAAAATAATGACGCAATAATGTCGTTTTTTGACGTTAAAAATACGTCAAAAAACGACATTATTGCGTCATTATATTTGCACCAACCTAATATTTGATTTATATTAACGTTCTGCGTAAGAACATTGTCAAACTGCTAGTGAATGTCTAGGCAGATAATACCAAAGTTGATGCGTACCCCGGCAAATATCAACATGCAAAGAACCTGGCAAACGGTCTCTCATCTGACCTAAACGCTAACGGAATTAAAGAGGAAAAAACTAGTTTTCAATGGCACAAAAAACAAGTTATTAATTTTTCATCATCGCCGACCCTGAATTCTAAAGCGTTACAATGAATGACCTCACTCTCAAAGATGTTCCTTTCTTTGAGCGTTGATTTGGAGGCAATATTATTACAGACCTCAAGCTGTCCTGGACATGACGATTAAGTACGTTCAAAAATAAGTCCTCTGATCGGGATGAACGACTTATTAATTGCTGTTGTCTACAGGTCCACCTTGACCCAGTGTGGTACCACCTATTAGCTTCCCAGCTATGGGCAAATAGTTAAACCCCAAACAGGAGTCAAAACACTATGAAAGTATAAAAATAGATTTTTTATAGTAAAAATACAAAAGAATTAAATTTTTGACAAAACAATAGTAACAGCAATAAATAAATAAAAAATGTCTTTACAAAAACACATCAAGGAAACCAGATCTACAAACTGATTTCTTACAAATAATATATATTCTATTCATACGAACCTATCCTAAAAATCATCTAGACATTAAATAACCCACTGAGGTTGATATGCTGTAAAACCAAACAAACCAAATCAAACCAAACTCTCGACAAAAAAACACTTTACAAAATTCATCAGTGAAAACTGATCTACAAACTGATTTCTTCCGAAGAATTCATATTCTGTTCATACGAATCTATTCTAAAATTCATGTCGGCATTAAATAATCCATTTACGTTGATATGCCGTAAAAGAAAACAAACGAAACCAAAATCTCGACAAAAACCTCTTTACAAAAATATGTCAATGAAACATGATCTACAATTTGATTTTGTATAAAAAATTCATATTCCATTCATACGAACCTATCCTAAGAATCTTTCGGCATTAAATAAACCATTGAGGTTGATATACTGTAAAAGAAAATGAACCCAAACCAAACCCGGTCTGAAATGTAACTCATATATACGATTCATTGTTCGACGTTGCATCAAATCATGTTTTGAGAAATCCTGTAATGTCAATAGCACCAAGCAGCATTAACTCTTGCCATTTGTAATATTGGTTATGTAGAAAAATCAGATACATGCTGCGGGGACAACTGTCGATCCCCTATTTCAAATTGGTGCTTAGGCTTGTCCTCTGAAGCGAACACCCCCAACGTCGAAACACCCAGAAGCAAAAGAAAGAAAGCAGCATCTACTCGTTATAATCCTAGTACACACGAAGTTATTCAATGAGATCTTGGTAAGCAGACGCTGTACTTCCACGATCTGAATCAAAGACTCCATATCGAAATATCACTCCAGATCTACGTTCCTGGACTCGAGCGTGTATTGGCTGCAAGTTTCACACTAAACCTCAAGTGAAACTCGTATATACTTGTTCCGTTCCAGAAAGTATCAGACTCCAACTACTATGGTAACAAAAAAAAGAGTGTTGCTGCTAAAGTTGATCTGGATACGCTTAATCATCTCTTTCCAGTTTCAAAACATTTCAGAAACGTTTGTGCAGCATGTACACGATGAATTATTTTCTAAACTAGAACCTCTTTTCCACGAATATAACGTCACACACCTATCATTACTCCATTTCTATTTTCATGGCAAATATTCAAATGAGCTCCATTCCTTAGTTCCACCAGTTCAAAACTTTACAGCTAAGCCTCTCTGTACTTTATCGTTATTTCCATGGAAAATGTTCAGATGAGCTCCATTCCCTAGTTCAACCAGTTCAGACCTTTACAGCTAAGCCTCTCTCTACTCTATCGTTATTTCCGTGGAAAATGTTCAGATGAGCTCCATTCCTTAGTTCCACCAGTTCAGACCTTTACAGCTAAACCTCTCTCTAATCTATTGTTATTTCTATGGAAAATGTTCAGATGAACTCCATTCCTCAGTTCCACCAGTTCAGACCTTTACAGCTAAGCCTCTCTCTACTCTATCGTTATTTCCATGGAAAATGTTCAGATGAGCTCCATTCCTTAGTTCCACCAGTTCAGACCTTTACAGCTAAACCTCTCTCTACTCTATCGTTACTTCCATGGAAAATGTTCAGATGAGCTCCAATCCTTAGTTCCACCAGTTCAGACTTTTACAGTTAAGCCTCTCTCTACTCTAACGTTATTTCCATGGAAAATGTTCAGATGAGCTCCAATCCTTAGTTCCACCAGTTCAGACTTTTACAGCTAAGCCTCTCTCTACTCTATCGTTATTTCCATGGAAAATGTTCAGATGAGCTCCATTCCTTACTTCCACCATTTCAGACCTTTACAGCTAAGCCTCTCTCTACTCTATCGTTATTTCCATGGAAAATGTTCAGATGAGCTCCATTCCTTAGTTCCACCAGTTCAGACCTTTACAGCTAAACCTCTCTCTACTGTATCGTTATTTCCATGGAAAATGTTCAGATGAGCTCCATTCCTCAGTTCCACCAGTTCAGACCTTTACAGCTAAGCCTCTCTCTACTCTATCGTTATTTCCATGGAAAATGTTCAGATGAACTCCAATCCTTAGTTCCACCAGTTCAGACTTTTACAGCTAAGCCTCTCTCTACTCTATCGTTATTTCCATGGAAAATGTTCAGATGAGCTCCATTCCTTAGTTCCACCAGTTCAGACCTTTACAGCTAAGCCACTCTCTAATCTATCGTTATTTCCATGGAAAATGTTCAGATGAGCTCCATTCCTTAGTTCCACCAGTTCAGACTTTTACAGCTAAGCCACTCTCTACTCTATCGTTATTTCCACGGAAAATGTTCACATGAGCTCCATTCCTTAGTTCCACCAGTTCAGACCTTTACAGCTAAGCCTCTCTCTACTCTATCGTTATTTCCATGGAAAATGTTCAGATGAGCTCCATTCCTTAGTTCCATCAGTTGAGACCTTTACAGTTAAGCCTCTCTCTACTCTATCGTTATTTCCATGGAAAATGTTCAGATGAACTCCAATCCTTAGTTCCACCAGTTCAGACTTTTACAGCTAAGCCTCTCTCTACTCTATCGTTATTTCCATGGAAAATGTTCAGATGAGCTCCATTCCTTAGTTCCACCAGTTCAGACCTTTACAGCTAAGCCACTCTCTAATCTATCGTTATTTCCATGGAAAATGTTCAGATGAGCTCCATTCCTTAGTTCCACCAGTTCAGACTTTTACAGCTAAGCCACTCTCTACTCTATCGTTATTTCCACGGAAAATGTTCACATGAGCTCCATTCCTTAGTTCCACCAGTTCAGACCGTTACAGCTAAGCCTCTCTCTACTCTATCGTTATTTCCATGGAAAATGTTCAGATGAGCTCCATTCCTTAGTTCCATCAGTTGAGACCTTTACAGTTAAGCCTCTCTCTACTCTATCGTTATTTCCATGGAAAATGTTCAGATGAGCTCCATTCCTTAGTTCCATCAGTTGAGACCTTTACAGTTAAGCCTCTCTCTACTCTATCGTTATTTCCGTGGAAAATGTTCAGATGAGCTCCATTCCTTAGTTCCACCAGTTCAGACCTTTACAGCTAAACCTCTCTCTACTCTATCGTTATTTCTATGGAAAATGTTCAGATGAGCTCCATTCCTCAGTTCCACCAGTTCAGACCTTTACAGCTAAGCCTCTCTCTACTCTATCGTTATTTCCACGGAAAATGTTCACATGAGCTCCATTCCTTAGTTCCACCAGTTCAGACTTTTACAGTTAAGCCTCTCTCTACTCTATCGTTATTTCCATGGAAAATGTTCAGATGAACTCCAATCCTTAGTTCCACCAGTTCAGACTTTTACAGTTAAGCCTCTCTCTACTCTATCGTTATTTCCATGGAAAATGTTCAGATGAGCTCCATTCCTTAGTTCCATCAGTTCAGACCTTTACAGCTAAGCCTCTCTCTACTCTATCGTTATTTCCATGGAAAATGTTCAGATGAGCTCCATTCCTTAGTTCCACCATTTCAGACCTTTACAGCTAAGCCTCTCTCTACTCTATCGTTATTTCCATGGAAAATGTTCAGATGAGCTCCATTCCTTAGTTCCACCAGTTCAGACCTTTACAGCTAAACCTCTCTCTACTGTATCGTTATTTCCATGGAAAATGTTCAGATGAGCTCCATTCCTCAGTTCCACCAGTTCAGACCTTTACAGCTAAGCCTCTCTCTACTCTATCGTTATTTCCATGGAAAATGTTCAGATGAACTCCAATCCTTAGTTCCACCAGTTCAGACTTTTACAGCTAAGCCTCTCTCTACTCTATCGTTATTTCCATGGAAAATGTTCAGATGAGCTCCATTCCTTAGTTCCACCAGTTCAGACCTTTACAGCTAAGCCACTCTCTAATCTATCGTTATTTCCATGGAAAATGTTCAGATGAGCTCCATTCCTTAGTTCCACCAGTTCAGACTTTTACAGCTAAGCCACTCTCTAATCTATCGTTATTTCCATGGAAAATGTTCTGATCAGCTCCATTCCTTAGTTCCACCAGTTCAGACCTTTACAGCTAAGCCTCTCTCTACTCTATCGTTATTTCCATGGAAAATGTTCAGAAGAACTCCATTCCTTAGTTCCACCAGTTCAGACCTTTACAGCTAAGCCTCTCTCTACTCTATCGTTATTTCCATGGAAAATGTTCAGATGAGCTCCATTCCTTAGTTCCACCAGTTCAGACTTTTACAGTTAAGCCTCTCTCTACTCTATCGTTATTTCCATGGAAAATGTTCAGATGAACTCCAATCCTTAGTTCCACCAGTTCAGACTTTTACAGCTAAGCCTCTCTCTACTCTATCGTTATTTCCATGGAAAATGTTCAGATGAGCTCCATTCCTTAGTTCCACCATTTCAGACCTTTACAGCTAAACCTCTCTCTACTGTATCGTTATTTCCATGGAAAATGTTCAGATGAACTCCAATCCTTAGTTCCACCAGTTCAGACTTTTACAGCTAAGCCTCTCTCTACTCTATCGTTATTTCCATGGAAAATGTTCAGATGAGCTCCATTCCTTAGTTCCACCATTTCAGACCTTTACAGCTAAACCTCTCTCTACTGTATCGTTATTTCCATGGAAAATGTTCAGATGAGCTCCATTCCTCAGTTCCACCAGTTCAGACCTTTACAGCTAAGCCTCTCTCTACTCTATCGTTATTTCCATGGAAAATGTTCAGATGAACTCCAATCCTTAGTTCCACCAGTTCAGACCTTTACAGCTAAGCCACTCTCTAATCTATCGTTATTTCCATGGAAAATGTTCAGATGAGCTCCATTCCTTAGTTCCACCAGTTCAGACTTTTACAGCTAAGCCTCTCTCTACTCTATCGTTATTTCCATGGAAAATGTTCAGATGAGCTCCATTCCTTAGTTCCACCAGTTCAGACCTTTACAGCTAAGCCACTCTCTAATCTATCGTTATTTCCATGGAAAATGTTCAGATGAGCTCCATTCCTTAGTTCCACCAGTTCAGACTTTTACAGCTAAGCCACTCTGTAATCTATCGTTATTTCCATGGAAAATGTTCTGATCAGCTCCATTCCTTAGTTCCACCAGTTCAGACCTTTACAGCTAAGCCTCTCTCTACTCTATCGTTATTTCCATGGAAAATGTTCAGAAGAACTCCATTCCTTAGTTCCACCAGTTCAGACCTTTACAGCTAAGCCTCTCTCTACTCTATCGTTATTTCCATGGAAAATGTTCAGATGAGCTCCATTCCTTAGTTCCACCAGTTCAGACTTTTACAGTTAAGCCTCTCTCTACTCTATCGTTATTTCCATGGAAAATGTTCAGATGAACTCCAATCCTTAGTTCCACCAGTTCAGACTTTTACAGCTAAGCCTCTCTCTACTCTATCGTTATTTCCATGGAAAATGTTCAGATGAGCTCCATTCCTTAGTTCCACCAGTTCAGACCTTTACAGCTAAACCTCTCTCTACTGTATCGTTATTTCCATGGAAAATGTTCAGATGAGCTCCATTCCTCAGTTCCACCAGTTCAGACCTTTACAGCTAAGCCTCTCTCTACTCTATCGTTATTTCCATGGAAAATGTTCAGATGAACTCCAATCCTTAGTTCCACCAGTTCAGACTTTTACAGCTAAGCCTCTCTCTACTCTATCGTTATTTCCATGGAAAATGTTCAGATGAGCTCCATTCCTTAGTTCCACCAGTTCAGACCTTTCCAGCTAAGCCACTCTCTAATCTATCGTTATTTCCATGGAAAATGTTCAGATGAGCTCCATTCCTTAGTTCCACCAGTTCAGACTTTTACATCTAAGCCACTCTCTAATCTATCGTTATTTCCATGGAAAATGTTCTGATCAGCTCCATTCCTTAGTTCCACCAGTTCAGACCTTTACAGCTAAGCCTCTCTCTACTCTATCGTTATTTCCATGGAAAATGTTCAGAAGAACTCCATTCCTTAGTTCCACCAGTTCAGACCTTTACAGCTAAGCCTCTCTCTACTCTATCGTTATTTCCATGGAAAATGTTCAGATGAGCTCCATTCCTTAGTTCCACCAGTTCAGACCTTTACAGCTAAACCTCTCTCTACTCTATCGTTATTTCTATGGAAAATGTTCAGATGAGCTCCATTCCTCAGTTCCACCAGTTCAGACCTTTACAGCTAAGCCTCTCTCTACTCTATCGTTATTTCCATGGAAAATGTTCAGATGAGCTCCATTCCTCAGTTCCACCAGTTCAGACCTTTACAGCTAAGCCTCTCTCTACTCTATCGTTATTTCCATGGAAAATGTTCAGATGAACTCCAATCCTTAGTTCCACCAGTTCAGACTTTTACAGCTAAGCCTCTCTCTACTCTATCGTTATTTCCATGGAAAATGTTCAGATGAGCTCCATTCCTTAGTTCCACCAGTTCAGACCTTTCCAGCTAAGCCACTCTCTAATCTATCGTTATTTCCATGGAAAATGTTCAGATGAGCTCCATTCCTTAGTTCCACCAGTTCAGACTTTTACAGCTAAGCCACTCTCTAATCTATCGTTATTTCCATGGAAAATGTTCTGATCAGCTCCATTACTTAGTTCCACCAGTTCAGACCTTTACAGCTAAGCCTCTCTCTACTCTATCGTTATTTCCATGGAAAATGTTCAGAAGAACTCCATTCCTTAGTTCCACCAGTTCAGACCTTTACAGCTAAGCCTCTCTCTACTCTATCGTTATTTCCACGGAAAATGTTCTGATCAGCTCCATTTTTTAGTTCCACCAGTTCAGACCTTTACAGCTAAGCCTCTCTCTACTCTATCGTTATTTCCATGGAAAATGTTCAGAAGAACTCCATTCCTTAGTTCCACCAGTTCAGACCTTTACAGCTAAGCCTCTCTCTACTCTATCGTTATTTCCATGGAAAATGTTCAGATGAGCTCCATTCCTTACTTTCACCAGTTCAGACCTTTACGGCTAAGCCTCTCTCTACTCTATCCTTATTTCCATGGAAAATGTTCTGATGACCTTTATATCTAAGACCCATCACATTATATCGTCGGAGCTGAACTCTCCATATTCCGTTCGCATTCAATTAGTAATCAGGATGTTTCAAGTTCATCCCAAACATCAATTGAAACTCATATATACGATCCCATTTTAAATACGCTGGAGAAAATGATCAGGTTTCTACCTACCTTAAACAGTCTTTTCAAAGAGCCCTATCCGGCCAAAAATGGTTTTATTGCAGGATTGTTGCAGACTGCTTCACGCAAAATCTGACGCATGAATTTAACAGACAAGATTTGGGGACATTAAACAACAATCGTGTCCTATGTTAAGTGTTCCTTTTCTCGCACTTCTCGCTTTAGGGACTCTTTTTCGGTTTCTAGCTTTCTGGTCAAGTTTGATCTTCAAAAAATTTAAACTCAAAGTCAATCGTTATCTTCTGTCTTCTGTTGTTTTATTGTTTCTCAGCTGTTATTTTTTATTGCTTCTGTTATATATTTAAAGATTTTTGATAAAATCCAAAGAAGAATCAGCAATGTTATTTGTCCTGACCTGGCATCTTGGCTTCAGCCCCTTTCCCAACGCCATAACGTAGTTTCCCTGTACCTTTTCTATAAATACTTTCATGGTAATTGTTCTGATGAACTTTCCCCTTTGGTACCTAGACTTTATGAATTTAAGCGCTGTACTAGATCGTTGTCAGGGTTCGATCATTTTACAGTTGAATTGGTTAAATGTAACCGCAAGTTCTATGCTAACAGTTCCTTCCATCGCACTTATGAAAATCTCTTCCGGCTTCTTGCTTCCCAGTCAACTTTGATCTTCAAAAAATGAAATGCAATGTCAATCGTTATCTTCTGTGTTCTTGAATTCTGTTCTTTTATTGTTCTCTCTCCTTAATAATGTTTTCTTTCTTTTTTATTATTTCTCCCCTCAATAACCTACCTTCTGCTTTTTGTCTTTGTGGCTTTGTCACCTTGCTTGGGGTGAAATGATTAAAAGGAAATCAGAACAAAAATAGTGTATTACATCCATTTCTGGAATGATACTGCCCAATCCTCAAGTTAAAAGAAAAGTTTCACGTGGCCTTATGGGTGATGAATTATTTCCAAACCTACACCCACTTTCTGACAGACGTAATGTGGCAAGTCGGTTGCTAAGACATCGCTATTCTCATGGAAAATGTAATGACAAGCTGTATACTTTAGTTCCGCCAGTTCAGGCATTTACAGCTAAGTCCAGCCATCCATATACACATGGTCAACTCAGCATTATTCTCTGCTTATTCCATTAGTAAGGAGGAAGTTCCATTCGATAGCTTCTCCCCAAGTGCAGCTGCTTTATGGAACAACCTCCCGAGAGGATGTTTCCCAATAAAGTCTAAATCTCTTCAATCATAGTTTCAGTTTACATATCCTCTTAAACCACATTTCTTACGTCTCCCAAAACATCATTAAATAATCCTCTACCTTGAATGACTCTTAACCGTTGTATTCAGTGATATATATATATATATATATATATATATATATATATATATATATATATATATATATATATATATATATATATATATATACTGTCATCCACAGACAGACGGATCTAGCTAGGATTGAAACTAGGCAGAATCGTTGTCTGTCGGGGATTCTAACCCTAAGCCGTTGGCGCATGGCAGAGATGAAAATGAATTTAAACGTATTTGTTTTTAGAGAAACACACAGTGGCTGAGAGAACTCGATTCGTTTTACCGAATAGTCTTGCATCATTTGTCGTAATAGTGACTGTGTACAAACTCACACTTCCTCTCCAAAGAGATCAAGCGAAAGAAATTTTTAGGGAGCATATATATTGTCATCCACAGCCAGATTGTTTCGCAGTATCACAGCTCATAAGTGTGGCTAGACGTCCGGTTACCCAATATCTATCTATCTATCTATCTATGTATCTATCTATCTATCTATCTATCTATCTATCTCTCTCTCTCTCTCTCTATATATATATATATATATATATATATATATATATATATATATATATATGTGTGTGTGTGTGTGTGTGTGTGTGTGTATATATATATATATATATATATATATATATATATATATATATATATATATATATATATTGTAATATAAAAGGCTCAAACAATAATATTCCATCGTTATAATTTACTACATAGTAATTGTAATCATGATCCAATTCGTCAGGCCTACAAATTTAAATTTGTAGATCTGATAAGTTAAACTGACATTACGAATCCAATGTAATAAATTATAACCATGGAATATTAGTGTTTCAGCCTTTTATATTACATTATATATATATATATATATATATATATATATATATATATATATATATATATATATTGTTAAGAGACCAATTGATAAAAATCAACTGAGGAGACCGTAAGGTTGAAACCAGGGTAGCAGATCCAACTGACCTCCTGATTTTTAAAGTTAAAAGCTCTACACGTTATTTTTACTTTTCTTTTTTCTTTTTTTTTATAATAATAATAATAATATTTTAATAATAATAATAATATTTTAATAATAATAATAATAATAATAATAATGTTTTAATAATAATAATAATAATGATAATAATAATAATAATGTTTTAATAATAATAATAATAATAATAATGTTTTAATAATAATAATAATAATGATAATAATAATAATAATAATGTTTTAATAATAATAATAATAATAATAATAATAATAATGTTTTAATAATAATAATAATGATGATAATAATAATAATGTTTTAATAATAATAATGTTTTAATAATAATAATAATAATAATGTTTTAATAATAATAATAATGATGAGACCGTAAGGTTGAAACCAGGGTAGCAGATCCAACTGACCTCCTGATTTTTAAAGTTAAAAGCTCTACATGTTATTTTTACTTTTCTTTTTTCTTTTTTTTTTGTTTTGTTTTTCACACGTTTATTGAGCACTTTTTAATACTACTGTTTCCTGGTGTGATTCAACTCTGACCATAAATCTTTTATGCATTTTATATATATATATATATATATATATATATATATATATATATATATATATATATATATGAATGTTAATGTTTATGTCGGTGAAAATAACATGAAACGCTGCCACCAATGATAATATTGATGGTTTGGTGACAGTACTGAAAACAAAGAGAAAATAATGTTTTAACAATAATAATAATAATAATAATAATAATAATAATAATAATAATAATAATAATAATAATAATGTTTTAATAATAATAATAATGCTAATAATAATGTTTTAATAATAATAATAATAATAATAATGTTTTAATAATAATAATAATAATGTTTTAATAATAATAATAATAATAATGTTTTAAAAATAATAATAATAATAATGTTTTAATAATAATAATAATGATAATAATAATAATGTTTTAATAATAATAATAATAATAATGATAATAATAATGTTTTAATAATAATAATAATGTTTTAATAATAATAATAATAATGTTTTAATAATAATAATAATAATAATAATATTTTAATAATAATAATAATGTTTTAATAATAATAATAATAATGATAATAATAATAATAATGTTTTAATAATAATAATAATAATAATGTTTTAATTATAATAATAATAATAATGATAATAATAATGTTTTAATAATAATAATGTTTTAATAATAATAATAATAATAATAATAATAATGTTTTAATAATAATAATAATAATAATATCGATTAGGAAGCGGGGCATAAGTAGCAGTGTTGATGACAACAGATTCTTTGTGCCCGATTCTAACGAACATGACAAGTAAGAGACCCAGGTGCATTGGTTTGGCTAAAAAGATTTTGTGGAATTGGCTTAGGTAGAGAAATCCCTGGATTGGCTAAGATTGGATTAAATTACTTCGTCTCGGTGCATGGAAAAGATTGAAAGAGAAACGAGGAAGAAGTTAGGATTGAGAAGTGAATAATCAAGACTATGACTTTTGCATATGGGCGTAGTCTGGCAGATGAAGAGGGAGGCAGTGGATGGAATGGTGGTGGTGGAGCGCCAGGTTTCGTGGGTTGATGGGAAGGGGGTCAAAAGACAAGAAGCAGCTGAGTTAGAAGTTAGTGTAGGGGATTGTAGACCTCGTTTTTATCTATTTAAGCTAGACACTTCCTTGTGAACCATCTTTTGCGTACACCACCCCCACCGTCGAGTGTTATCGCCCGCTCTCCCTTCGTAAAGCCTCGCATTTCCCTACCTACTTTCTCGTCTCCTTTCCATTCCTCCCCAGTTTTCTTTCTCCTACCCCCGCAGCACGAACTTAACCATGCCGTTACGTGTTCGATGTGGACGAATGAGTCAGTAAGGTTTTATGAATAATGTTGTAACTATGCCAAGAAATACGCGACGAATGTTATGTACGCGTGCCCCTCGAAGCTTTCTCTGTCCACGTGTGTTCGGGTTTCTTATGTTTGTTTGTTTTTTGTTTTCTTTTTCATTGTATTCTTCTCTGTGTGTGTGAGTATGCGCATGTGTGTGTCTGCAAAGTGAGACAGACAGAGAAGGGTTGGGGGGCAAGATAGGAACGTCTAACTGAACATATTATTATTGATGTATATACGTTCGTATGTGTTTGACACCGGCTCTTTGTCAAAGAATGTAAACATATGTAACAGAAAACAGCGGAGGATTTACATCTCAGAATGTGTGCATGCGTGTAAACTCCTTTGTTTTCCCTGAGTAGAGACCAATAATAAAACTCTAATGCACATCTATCTATCTATCTATCTATCTATCTATCTATCTATCTATCTATCTATCTATCTATCTATCTATTAGGTTGGTGCAAAAATAATGTCGTTTCTTGACGTTAAAAATACGTCAAAAAACGACATTATTTTTGCATCAACCTAATATCTATCTATCTATCTATATATCTATCTATAATTAGTGAATATACATAGTATCGAAACAGGTCCCTACATTTATATTTGAATATATATACATATACACACACGCATGTATACGCACAAACACACGCTCACATGTACACGCATATCTATCTATCGCATTCTGTTCACATCTATTCTTCTATCTTAGTATACGCACACACATACGCATATATATGTATATATATATATATATATATATATATATATATATATATATATACATACATACATACATATATATATATATATATATATATATATATATATATATATATATATATATATATATATATATTAGGGAATATATATAATATCCAAATAGGTATCTACATTTACGTTTGCATATCTCTACACATACGCATATATACGCACAGAAAAAGACGCACACACATACACACGCATATCTATCTATCTATCTATCTATCTATCTATCTATCTATCTATCTCATTCTGCTCATATCTATTCTTCCATCTATCTATCTAATATATATATATATATATATATATATATATATATATATATATATATATATATATATAATATATATCATATATATATATATATATATAATATATATATTATATATTATATATATATGTGTGTGTGTGTGTGTCTGTATGTATATATATATATATATATATATATATATATATATATATATATATATATATATATATATATATATATATATATATTAGGGAATACCGATATCTACACGTAGGCATATACATACATACAAACACTTCTTTCTATCTATCTATCTATCTATCTATATATATATATATATATATATATATATATATATATATATATATATATACATATGTGTGTATATTTGTGTGTGTATGCGTGTGTGTATCGAAGTCTATTCATATCTAGCTAGCTATATGTATATATATACATATACATATATATATATACATATACATATATATATGCATATATATGCTTATGTAGATATATACATAAACATATATACACACATATAGACATGTTTATATATATATATATATATATATATATATATATATATATATAATGTAAGCATGCCTTTGAACTCATTTGTTTGTCCCTAGGTATATATAAATCACCATTATTGATGTCTCTTTTATATGTATCAAGTGTAGATACATGTAAAATCTTGCACGCTGAAGCCCATACACATAGAGATATCGAAAAATATATTCATCAGACCTACAAATTCAAAAAGAAAACTGAAAAAAACCTACTCCGGAAAAATGGTGTGTGTATGTCACCACGAAATGTATCTTTAATGCATTAGACATCCGACAACAATCATTTTCCCCCTTCCACTCACACCTAGTTTTAATAAAAAAAAAACCTCTCTGTTAAATTCACTCGTATATTACCCCTCTCTTTAGAACTAACATTCGTCCCACACTCTCATACTTACACTCTCTCTAAATTCTATTTTTATTTCCGGAGTAGGTTTTTTTCAGTTTTCTTTTTGAATTTGTAGGTCTGATGAATTGGATCGTATTTACGATTCCAATGGAATAAATTATGACCATGGAATATTAGTGTTTCAGCCTTTTTATTATATATATATATATATATATATATATATATATATATATATATATATATATATATATATATATATATATATATATATATATGCACACACACAGACACACAGACACACATACACATACACATACATACATACATACATGTGTCTTTTGGAAAAACGAATTTAATTAACAAATAAAAATAACTTCTTTATTAATATATGTTTTTACATATACACACATACGTAAGTGTCCGACCATAAACACGTTAAGACACCAGTTCCTTTACGATCACTGGAGTTAAGAAACGTCGAGCTTGCTCAGTGTCTAGATGGGTGACCATTTGGGAATGTACGATAATGGCAAGAAATTGCTTATCGGAGAACCATGTTCCACTTCCGGTTGGTTTCATTATTCACAAATGTATTCTTTCTGACTTATTGTTGTTGTTGTTGTTGTTGTTATTAAGTGAGAGAGAGGAACTGGGTTACAAATATATGAAGCTCAATAGACCCATCATGACAACTTGTTAAGCAACGCTGAACCTGGTCAGTACCTAGACGGGTGACAGCTTGCGAACACCAATTGCAGATGGTGTAATAAATAATACCTCGAAATTGTTAATTAGAGAGCTGAATTCCAATTCCCGTTGGGTTTGTTATATTCACTTACGTGAAAATCCCCTTGGGAAAGGCATGAATCCACTTGTTCTTCCCTAGTTATGGGTTAAATAGTAAAATAGTATTATTAAATCATTATTATCTATAAAAAAATTCTTACAATCTAAAAATGTTTTCTGGATTTAAATAACCTGAAAAGGGTTGATAATGCAGTAAAACACAAGCCAATCAATAAGTTTGAAAACAAATGATCATGTAATCATTTTTATTAAATATATTTTACATCTTAATCTTGATTATCAATTAAATCAAACACTTCTCGGTGGATCCTATTGTTTGGACATTATACATTGAAATTTTCAGATCAAAATTCCGATATCAGCTATCTCAGGTTATAGTTTATATTGATTAATACGTAGAATTGAATATAAAATGGCTGTTTCAAATGTTCAAGGCCGAACCAAGAATTTTTTTTTTAAGGAATGTTTCTAGTTGAATTGCTAGAACGAGAAGTTATCATTATCTTGATTATTTACATTTAGACTATTGTCCTCATCTTTGTTATTATCACAACGTTTCGGCCTTTGTTCCCCAGAGCCTTCATCAGATGATCAGGATGGTACACAAGGAATTCCGAACTGAACCCTTTATTTAATCTACGGGGGTAGACTGTTCTTGTTTTGACATGCCATGTCTAATGGTATCTCGTCTTGTTCTGATTCTAGCACTGCTCTGTTACCGTACGCCCTGTCCAAGTCAAAAATACCCGGCCTAAGGATTGAACTCACAATTACCATGTCTTCAAATTTCCTAGATATGGTCAGCGGAAAGAGACCAGTGTACGGGGACAACGACGGTGATTCAACACTGTACACCGAACAAGAGAGGTCTTAGCTGTAAAGGTTTTAACTGGTGGTTTTAAGGTATGAAGCTCGTCAGAAAATTTGTCATGGACATAGTGTCAGATTAACTATAGGCTTGTGACGTTGTGTCGATGAGAAAGAGGCTGCAGAGTGGAAAATAATTCATCACCCACAAGACCGCGTAAACAAACGAATTCTATCAAGTTTGGCAACTGGTTAACTGATTCTAAAAATATTGATAGCCAGGAGACAAAAGAAACTCACTCATAACTACACCCTTGTGAAAAAGAAGTAGAAGACGAAGGAGGAGGAGGGGTAGGAGAAAGAAGTAGAAGAAGGAGGAGGAGGAGGAGTGGGTAGTAGAAAGAAGAAGAAGGAAGAGGAGGGGCAGAAGAAAGAAGAAGAAGAAGAAGACGATATTAATAAATAAATTTATTATTATCAAATTAATAATGTAATAATTCACCAAATATCTTTTTTGCCTATCATCACTTAACTCAAAGACGACTATATCTATTTTTTAATCATTTCGCCCCAACCAAGGCACACGAATACGCGGGGGTTTATAGGGAGTGAAAATGAGAGAAATGACTGAATATAGGCAAATGATGGACAAATGATGGACCTTATTCAAGAAGATAGAAGATGGCGATTGACGTTGCATCTAAATGTTTGAAGATTGTAGTTATTAGGGAAGCAAGGGAACAGAAAAGAGTTCCACGGGCGGGAAATGCGAGAAAAGAAACTGTTGGAGTAGAAGTGGTGGTTGAATTTACCTAATTCAATAGTAAAAGGGTGGGATCTAGATGCCAATCGAGTAGCACACTTAAACTCACGTAGTCGGAGCACAAGGAAAAAAGCTCCTCAAAGCAGTAGACATGAAAACATTTATAGAAAATCGGAGAGAATCCACATCTCGTTTGTGAGAAAGTGACTGAAGTCGAGATGTCAAGTCAGGATCGATTAAATTGCAGATCCTTCTTTATAATATGTCAAGAATCTCGTGATGAATAGCAGGAGCATCTAACCAGAAATGGCAACGGTATTGAATGCATGGACGAATGGTAAATTTGTAAATGTGCAAGAGAAAAACCTTCTGGTACAACACAGTGACCTAACTTTCCTTGCAGTAGATGCCAGTGTTTCAGCTTCCTTGATGGCAAGTAGGCCCCTGATGCAGTGTCAATCCCCATATCAAATAAAAATAAATAAACACAAACAACTGTTTTAGTAATAAAAAGAAATATGAACTTTATAAAGTCACCTTCACACTATCAGTTACTCAAGTCCAGTGTAACATTTTCAAAGAAAAGTTTAAGAAATTCTCTCCCTGTTGTTAGCCATTGAAAATGAATTGTTAGATGAATTGGATGCAGGAACAGTTACTGACCGATTCGAACAATTATTGAGTGAATACAAATGACTGCTCTTAATCTAGTGGACTGCATTCAATGCTCTATCGTGCTGTTGAACTGTTAATATGTAAATTGTGCAGTCAACTATTTAAAAATTTCAAACAGCAAGCCGAATTACATGCGCCTTGCTGCGTGTAACACATTTTTTCTTGTTAGAAAATGACGATTGATTTTAAATATTTGTTATAATGTGTGGAGAAAAAGTGACGCATTTCAATATTACTCAATGGTCTTTCTGTTGTGACCTCCATCTTCTGGCTTTCTCCTTCTATATTTGGGATAGGAGTCATTCCCTTATACAAATTTAAATTAAATTTGAATCAAAGGAGAAAAAAAATCAGTAGGAGTTTGTGCAAGAACAGTTTAATCTAACCCTTTTGATATGTATTTGAAGTAATTACTTGATTGAATGAATTGATGAGCAGATTTCAAAATTGATATGACAGATGAATTCTTGCACCAAATATCTATTTTAATGCACTACCCACTGATTGGTGATTTCTTGCTCAACTTGGCGTCCATATTGTCTCATTTTGATCTTGTCGATGTGACCACCATCTTCAGGCTTTCTCCTTCTATATTTTGGATAGGAGTCATTCCCTTATACAAATTTAAATTAAATTTGAATCAAAGGAGAAAAAAAATCAGTAGGAGTTTGTGCAAGAACAGTTTAATCTAACCCTTTTGATATGTATTTGAAGTAATTACTTGATTGAATGAATTGATGAGCAGATTTCAAAATTGATATGACAGATGAATTCTTGCACCAAATATCTATTTTAATGCACTACCCACTGATTGGTGATTTCTTGCTCAACTTGGCGTCCATATTGTCTCATTTTGATCTTGTCGATGTGACCACCATCTTCAGGCTTTCTCCTTCTATATTTTGGATAGGAGTCATTCCCTTATACAAATTTAAATTAAATTTGAATCAAAGGAGAAAAAAAATCAGTAGGAGTTTGTGCAAGAACAGTTTAATCTAACCCTTTTGATATGTATTTGAAGTAATTACTTGATTGAATGAATTGATGAGCAGATTTCAAAATTGATATGACAGATGAATTCTTGCACCAAATATCTATTTTAATGCACTACCCACTGATTGGTGATTTCTTGCTCAACTTGGCGTCCATATTGTCTCATTTTGATCTTGTCGATGTGACCTCCATCTTCTGGATTTTTCCTTCGCTATTTTGGATAGGAGTCATTCCCATGTTCAAATTTAAATTTAATTTAAATCAAAGTGAAAATTTTTTTAGTGGTGGGTTTGTGACGCCGGGGACCCTCACTGATCAAAATGAAATATATTTATCTAAGTACCTTAGGAGTCATTCCCTTGTTCAAATTTAAATTTAATTTAAATCAAAGAGAAAAATCAGCAGGAGATGCACCTCAGGACCCCATTTGGTCAAAATTAAATATACTTATCCAAGCACCCCGTGTAATATAGTTTCAGATTATGGCTATGGGGGTTTATCTTCAAGACCCTAGGAGTTCGATAACAACCAGATAGAGTCTACAAGTTTATATATATATATATATATATATATATATATATATATATATTACTTAAAATTTTTAAAAAAATCAATTATAACATTGTGTATTTAGATTTGATCAATGTCTTTATTAAAAGTTTGAACGGTAAAAAGTGCAATAATATACTGGGTGGGGTCTTCATAAGCTCGGGGCGGTTGGAAAATTTCCTAAAAAAAAAAACGCGTCCATATTTCTGTTAGGCACTTAATTAGGCTGTAGCCATGAAAAGAAATCTGAATTTCCAGTTCAGGACTTCACTCGTCTCGCTTGTACATCAACAATCAGATTTTCACTTCTTTATTCTTAAGAAACCCTTTGATGACATTCGAACGTGTTATAAGAGAGTAGTCCGGGGTATGACGATAAACTACATTCAGCAGCAAGGTCTCTGATTGAGGAGCGTGGAACCACCTCTTAATTGATGTTGCTTACAGATCAACCCTGACCCTGAGTAACAGCACCTGTTAGGGTCCCAGCTATGGGCAAATATTAAAACTCCAAACAAAAACAAAACACAACGAAAGTACAAAAAATACATTTTAATAGTAAAAATACCAACAACACATTTTATGCAAAAAAATTAGTAACAATACATTTTATAACAAAATGGCCAACAATACATATTATCTGTAGTTGAAGGCCTACAAATGCGTTCAAAATATATAGCTGAAGCACTAAAATTGTTCAAATTGTTTAAATTTCGGCATTAACTCATAGAGGTGTTGATATACCACTAAACAAAATCAAACAATCAACATGAAAGAACTCTTTCATGAGATTAATCCATATAATATCCTACAATTTCTTAAAGAAATCAAACTGTATTCCAAAATATAATTTCAACAAAACTACAACATAAGCAACACATAGCTAGAACAATTACGACTAAGTAGTGAGTTTGATCCTCACTGCGTGTCCCATACTTTCGGCATTCTGCCCTATCTGAGCTACTCTTAAAAAATCAATATCATTTGGCAGCTGATCTGGCCTCTGACCGAGCTTCAACAGCTCAATGGGCTAAAAACTGATTACACACATTCAGTGCCTCAAAATAACAAACCAAGTGGCATTGCATCATCGCCGATTAAACACAGAACTTTTCAGCTAATGCGATCAAACGTCTTGCGATTCTTTTTCCGTTTTGGATGTCTTCTCCTTATTTATCTTCGTCGTCTTCTACGTCTCTGTTTTTAGTCCTCCACTACTTCTTCTTCTTCTTCTTCTTCTTTTGATGTCTTCTTCTTTTGATGCCTTTTTCTTTTTCTTTTGATGTTTTCTCCTTAGCTATCTTCGTCGTCTTCTACGTCTCTTTTTTTAGTCCTCCACTACTACTACTACTACTACTTCTTCTTCTTTTGACGTCTTCTCTTGGCTATCTTCGTCTTCTCCTTCTACATAACTTTTTTTTAGTCCTCAGCTTCTCCTACGTTTTTCTTCTTCTTCTTGTGAATAATTTTCTCTTTTTGCTGTCTTCTGCCTAGCTAACTTCGTCTTCTTCTTCTACATCCCTTTTCCCTTCCTTCTCCTCCAATTCTTCCTCTTTTTTTAGAAGTCTTTGGCGTCTTTACCGTGTCTACCTTCGTCTTCACCTTCTATATAACTTCTTTACCTGCTCCTCTTTCTTTCTTTCTTTTTTCTTTCTTTCTTTCTTTCTTTCTTTCTTTCTTTCTTTCTTTCTGTGATTCATTTTCCCTTTTTGAAGTTTTCTTCCTAGCTAACTTCGTCTTCTTCTTCTTCTTCTCCATCGCTTTTTTCCTCCTCCTCCAATTCTTCTTCTTCTTCTTCTTCTAGTCTTTCTTCGATGGTTTCACCGTGTTCGGCCTTGTGCCACATCTAAGCTACGCTTGGAAAATCACTATCACCATCTCTAGTAATTATGTCCATACAAACATATATATGCACAAAATCTGAGTATCATCTACCATGCATTCAACTGTGAAAGCAGAATAACATAAATCATATTTTTATTATTTTTATCTCCCTAGAAAATCTTTCAATATTAAATTATCTATAAGGTGTTGATATGCCTTTAAACAAACAAAACAAATATGGCGTATCATGAAGAAAGGAAAAATGCAATTGTGGTCACCGCTTGGATTGAAAACTATGCAAGATGTGAGAAATAGGCGTGAGTATGATTTTTTATAATTCACATATTTTATGTCTGCCTGGAATTTGATCGACATATTTGTTTGCTGTTTTTTTTAATATCATTCCCCAAAGCCCAACTAACAACAGCAGGCCATTTTTTTTCTTGAGAAGCCACGTTATATTGATTTATATCTGAAGATTATAATTATAGACCTCCTTTACTGTATTCTTCTTCTTTTTCTTCTTCTTCTTCTTCGTTACGTCCTGGATATGACAATAAACTACATCTACGATAAACTACGTCCAACAGCAAGAAGGTTTTGAGGAGCGTGGAAACACCTCTTAATTGCCGATGTTCTCAGGTCCACTCTGACCCGGGGTGGTAGCATCTATTAGGGCCCCAGCTATGGGTAAATAGTTAACACTCAAAATGGGGTCAAAACATTATGAAAGTGTGAAAAAAAAGGTTTTAATACCAGAAATACTGTTTGTAAAATAATTATTACCAACAATAAATTTTTTAAGTAAAAAATGATTACCGGCAGCACATTATTATCAGCAATACAATTTTTGGAAAAAAATATTACCAGCAATAAAAATCTTGTTGGCATTAAATAACCCATTGTTGTTAATATGCCTAAACCAAACCAAACATCCTCCCCCTCCTCTTTCTTCTATTTCTTCTTCTTCTTCTTCTTCTTCTTCTTCTTCTTCTTCTTCTTCTTCTTCTTCTTCTTCTAGGCTTTGGTGTCTTTACCGTGTTTACCTTCTTCTTCTCCTTTTACATCTCTTGTTCTCTTCCCCTTCCACCTCCTTTTCCTCCTAATCATCCATGTTTCTCTTTTTTCTGTCTTCTTCTTGGATTTCTTTTTCTTCTTCTTCTTCTTCTTCTTCTTCTTCTTCTTCTTCTTCTAGGCTTTGGTGTCTTTACCGTGAGTTCTTGTAATTCGCACATTTTAGGGCTGCCAGGAATTTGATCGACATATTTGTTTGCTCCTTTTGTTATCATTTCCAGAGCCCGAAAAACAACAGGTGAGCATAATGTTTTTACCTTCAAATGTCACATTCTATTGGTTTCTATCTCAAAATACTTATATTTAATTGCCAAATTCTCAAACGTCTTCAAAGATGTGCTTTAGTCGGTTGGGGGTACAACATCTATCATGTATTTTCGACATGATTTTTCACAATTATATCTGGTCGATTTGCATGGATTTCCCTATCAATCTGTACTATGAAATTCTGGGGAACGGTATTCCTTTCATTTTGTACAACTTGAGGTGGCTTATGCATTTAGTTTTGCAAGGGAGGTTGAATGTGCGATATATTGACCAACGTTATTAGCCCTATCACATCGTTGCAAGAACTCTGTTGGCGCTAGTCGGTCTGACCCAGATATTATGTGATCAATTGCCTCCAGATGTTCTTTACATACGCGACAGAATGGTATGTTGTAAAGTTTCAGGATAATACATTAGTAGTTCCTGATCGGAAGGCACTGATCCTGGGCAGTAGTTTTGAAATCTTCAGATTGTGAATTGAAATTGGAGCCGAGCAGCTACTGATGGGTGAAAGTTTGTCATTATTATTATTATTATTATTATTGAATGAGAGCGAAGAACGCTATGAAAATAAAGCTGTAATAGAAATATACGGGCTAAACATAAAAATTGTTCAAATCGTGTAAAAGCATAATCCAGTAAATTTATTGAAACAAAGCAAGTTCAGTTAACCATTGATGACAATTCCAGAAACTATAAACATTTTTCTTTTTGCTATCCTCTGCCAACCGCAATGATGGAGAAAGCATCGCCAGTGAGACACACTGCAAGAGCCACTCCATTTTGCGAGGCTCATCGCTCCAATCCTCCGAAGGAACCCCATCGAACGAGGGCCAATAACCCCTGAAGTCTCCACTGCCACAGGAGTAAAAAAAAAAAATCTATCAGCAAGAGAAGAATATTTAACTATTTTTTTCATCTCTGCGTCCCGGGCGACGGATCCTTGCTCAACCGCGAATCTGATCAAATTACCGACCGAAAATGTATTCGCACAGGTCGCATCCCAAATCAACGGCTTCCCCATTTTAAGCCCGGCCGCTTTCCATCACCACGGTCGAGGCCTACGGGTTCGATTTGGGAAGGGAACCCAGCTGCACCCAAACCTCTTTTGATTATCCATCACACAAAACGTTTAATATATAAAAAAAAACACTAAACTAATTGAGTTTCTTTTTTCTGGTTTTCAGATAAGATGTTTAGCCATCTTGACACCATTTGTCGTAAGAATCACTGAAAAACCATTCGAATTATTTAGCTAGAAAGAGATTTTAACAATCGTGTTCTATCGGTCCCACTATGTCTTCTCATCTGAGCAATGGTTAGAGGAAAAAGATCATTTAGGCCTTCAGTAATGATACCAGCATTCATACTCTGGCTTCCATCTTCAAAGTCCATTCGAGAACCATCAAGAGAACAGTGAATAAATTTTAAAAAGAAGGAACAGTAGAGTGGAAAACTGGATCAGGATGTCACAACAGCAAGAGGGATCATCATTTCAACTTAGATCTAAATACATTCTTATTGTTCAAAGTGGAGTCCAATAATGTTATACGAACCTCGGAGAATTCCAGTAAAATATCTTTAATCATTTCTAAGCTACAACAGTTCAAAGCTTAATCTAAAAATTGGACAATTTTGCTGTGACACGATTTGGACAATTTTGCTGTTACATTCGGTACTCAATATAACAGTAATGGAGTGTGCATGCCAATTAATTTATAATAACTTGATTACTTAACATTTTATTCGTTCTAATATTTCGTCAGTTACTCTCTGACAGTCTATGGTTAAATAAATTTTATCTGTGTTGTGTAAGAAACTACCCAAATCCTTACAGTTAGTTTTTATATCTGTCTATGTTTCTGTGATGAGATATTGTAATTATTTACACTATTTACAATGTTCGGACTATTATCTTCATCTTTGTTGGCA